>JAXIVD010000604.1:57500-85000 GCA_036785275.1 Cancer borealis | reverse complement strand
AATGGGAGGAAGGTCACTGGGTGGGGAATGAACTTCTGCTTGAACACAGACGATGTTATCGAAGTTGAATGTGATGAGGTAGAGAATGGGAAAGAGAATGAGATACCAATGAAAGGTTTTGCAATAAAGTCTTCAATATTAGAAATGGTCTCACTAGGACTAGGGGAAGGAGGGGAGAAGACAGTGGGAGTAAAGGTTTTCTAGGCAGGAGGTTGCAGATAAGTTTTTGTAATTAAGGATGAAGTAGGATGAGTAGATGGTTTTGGAAGGGAAGCACAGGAGCTATGCTTGGTGTTTTGTGTACGAATATAACATGGAAGGGGAGCAAGGTTTGAAGTGGAAGGAGTAGAGGTTAGGGTGTCAGGGTTTAGGTAATGAAAATTATTAATCAATGCCACTGAAGGAACTATAGGAGTGGTGAGAGAAATGGAAGGAGAAGAAGCAAGAGATGGGGATGAAGAGAGGTTAATAGCAGTGAAAGAGATAAGTGTGCTACATGAAGGAACAAGAGAAATGGAAAAGGAAGAAGTATGACGTCCACTAGACAGATTTCATTGGGAATGAGAACGGTTTCAGTGTTCAGTTGGTTATCAGAGAACACTGGGATAGATTGCCCATCAAGGTCTTTTAGAGTGAGCATTGCTTCAGCTTCGGATTCTGAGTCAACAATGACAAGGCGAGATCTGTCAGGTTGTGTGTGGAAAATTACCCTTCCCATCTGTCTTTGGATGCATTATTCAAATTGGAAAATGTTTATTGAGTATGGAGTATAAACAGGGATATGGAGGCGTGGATGAACGTGGGCGAGGGTGTGAGGAAGAAGGGACAGTCTGGGTTATAGAAGAGGGAGAGGTTAAGTTTTAAATTTTGAGAGTATATATGGTGTTAAGGCGGTTATGATAGTAGGATATGTTGGTGTGGGTGTTAGGGAAGAGGTACAATATCAAGTGGAAGACGAGGGAGTTGACGAGTTGGCAGTTAGGGGAGTTTTCAGATGCGTGGTCAGAGGCGTGTCCTGCCCCGCGTTCGTTAGCGACTCCCGCATCGATCATGAGCCGAGCTCAGCCAATCACAACGCCGCGTTTCGTAGCGATGGCATCGATGTCATCGATATGCATCACTATGGTCTCAGAGCATGTGCCGAGGGGACTTGGACTGAGACTGGTAGAGAATGCTCTGAGAATTCAGGGCTGTACTTTTGCAATACCTGTTGCATTTTTATGTTTTCTTAACCCTTAACTTCCGGGTGGCTAAATTATTTTCCGTTCCCATCTCCGGGTAACTTTTGGAAAATTAGGAAACGCCAGAAGATAATTTTATCTATAAAAACCAAATTATATTTTTTATTCTGAGTGCAATGATGTACTAACCTGCGCGCTATGACCTATGGAAGTAAAGTTATTGTGTATCATAAATATCTTTCCGAAAGCGTGTTGCAGCCCGCTGTGTCCCGTGGTGCAGAAATGACCCGCAGTGCGATATCGCTGCCCGTGAATCTATCTATCTATCTCTCTCTCTCTCTCTCTCTCACTCTCTCTCTCTCTCTCTCTCTCTCTCTCTCTCTCTCTGTCTCTCTCTCTCCTTTTGGGAATTTCTTTTAGATGAAATAATTGTACTTCCAATGAGAGAGAGACAATTTTTCGTTCATGGTCACACACACACACACACACACACACACACACACACACACACACACACACACACACACACTGACACAATGACCTGCACACAGCATTTTCTGATGTATCATTGAATATGACTGCACACATACGCACTAAGAGGGAGATATATATATATATATATATATATATATATATATATATATATATATATATATATATATATATATATATATATATATATAAAATTATATGAAAATAATGGGAAGGATGACACAAATCCAAGACTCACCATGGTAGCAACATCGCGCTGAACCACGTGCTTCTATCAGTAGCGACTTAGTGATGGACGAACAACTCCCCACCCCCCACTTGCCACAATCTCCACTCCCTCATCCTCCTTCGTCACCTCACCCTCACTCTCCTCCTGAACCATCTTTATCACCTCAGCCTCCTCCATCATCTGACCATCCTACGTCACCTGAGCCATCTTTATCACCTCACTCTCCCTCCCCGCACGTATCATTTCAACTTTCCCCGTCAAACATCTCTCTACTTGCCCAACAAGGTTCCTTCTCACCTCCCCGACCCCCTCCTCCCTCTCCATCTACAAACAGTAGAATTTTGCGCTGCATTGCACCAAAGAAGAATGTTGCCTCAGCAAACTCTGGAAGAAAAGAGATCACATATAAACATATCTTATAAGAAGTGTGTGTGTATGTGTGTCTGTGTGCGTGTGTATGTGGAGAGAGAGAGAGAGAGAGAGAGAGAGAGAGAGAGAGAGAGAGTAGGCTGTTGTGTACACACTGCCTCTCCCCTTTCCGCGATAAGAAGGAAAGGGGAGATAGCCTAGGCCGTAGACACACACAGCTGTCCTCCCCTACCACCTACACACTCACCCAGACACAATTTGTGTAAAATGAGTATTCAGTGAATTTTGAAAGTAACACTATTGTTGTTAGTACAATATAAATTATATCTACCTTGCGACTGGTGTGATGCCCTCCGTCGAATGTAGAGTCCCGTACCAGGTCTTCTTTTTAGAATATCTTGAGGGTGTGATACTGCATGAAACAGCAAAACACCAGCAAACACGGGCATAGTTGGAGTAAAATCCTCACATTCGTTCCATCTAAAATCATCTGCATTTGCAGCAGCACCTGTGGAAGCTTGTGCTGCAATTCTAGGTCTCATTATAGCTCTGCTACGCCCACGTGACCTTCCATGCCCACGAGATCCTGTGACAGTACGTGAGATACGCATACTTGATGTTTGCTCCGTGTCTTCATCACTATATTCATCACTACTGCTGTCTTCAATTTCTTCAAAATAATATTCACTGTCCTCGCTCTCTTCAGTAATTTCTAAATCACTGTCATATGACATATGCATATCAGTATCCATACTGCCTCTTTCACCCGGAGGGTGAGTTTCACCCGCCGTGTCTAGGGAGGTGCCAGATGTTTTCTCCATGAAGGAAAAAAGGTAAGTAAGGCGAATTTAGATCACTCATAGTGACAGCTGAGTTAGTGGAAAGAGTTGCCAATTACTTATACTCGCCTTTCGACTTGAAACAAACGCGCCAAAATACGAAAACGCGGCGGGAAAATTCATGATTACCGGAACGATCACCGTCTCACCAGACGGAGCACTATGATCGTACATGTACGATCCCCGGATGTTAAGGGTTAATCCAAATTCCGTCGTAAATTCTTAGTTTGTGAGATATTCAATGTTTTCTGTGAGATCTCTTCGAAAAGTAAAGTTTAATTTCGTTTTAACAAGGTTCTGATATTTGTCAATGTAGGTTAGGGTTTTGGTTAATTTATGTTATGTTATGTTAGGTTTAGGGAAAGATTCGTAAGATGACCCAGTCTTTTTTTGGCAGCAATTTTTTCTGATAGATTTTGATGTGTTTTTAATTAATCTGATGTTTGTTATGCCAAGCAATTTTTTTTCCTCAAGGTAAAAATTGCCACAAAAAAGGCAGATTAATTCGAAACCATCAAAATCAATTGGAGAAAAATTTCTTTCAGTAAACCTAAGCAAACCTAATTAAAACTAATCTAACCCAAGCAAATCTAAGTAAGACTAACCTAACTAAATCTAACCTTTAACCAAACCAGGTAAAGATTCGTAAGATGACCCACTCGATATCTCGTTATCTTTATGTACTTCAAATTCAACCTCAGATACTTGTTCAGATAGGTTAGGTTAGGTTTGATTATGTTTGCTTAGGTTAGGTTGGTTAATTAGGTTTGCTTAGGGTTACTGAAATTTTTTTTCTTCTTATTGATTTTGATGGTTTTGAATTAATTTCACTTTTTTGTGGCAATTTTTACCTTTGGGAAAAAATGCATTGCATAACAAACAAACATCAGATTTATTCAAAACACATAAACATCTATCAGGAAAAAAATTGCTTTGTCCAAAAAACAAACTGGTTCGTCTACCAAAACTTTACCTAGGTTAATTTAGAAGCTATCAAATGTTCTCTATGAGCAAGAGTAGGGAGTTGGACGAATTGCAGAAATTTTATTTCGTATACAGACTCCATAATGGTGAAGATGTAAAATTATACCCCATAACCTAACATAACATAACCGCCTGAAACCTTTACAGACGTGTTGAGTACACTAGATGTATAGTATGTACGACTTCATATTTATATCGATATCGTCGAAGCAGTAGTTATGCAGAAATAACAAACTATTTACTGACAATCATTGTATTTTGTCTTCTCCCAAGAAACCCGCATTCCCACAGGTCCCCAGAATTGTTGGGGGTTAATGAGGATATCTTATTAGATATGCATTTGCGACGAAAATCAATGTCAAATTCGTTCGAAATGGATCATTTTTTATACGAAAAGTGTGTTATTTACATCCAAGTGCATTGGGAGAGCTAAAAATTTACCAGCCACACAATCACCTACGCTATATCACTACTCTCACAAGAGTTTACGGCTTCTTTTATCTCCTCACATCTTCTTGCCACCTAAATACTGTGTTTACTGCGGCTATAATTGCTCCAGACTCTATTATATGTTAATCAGTAAGTTTTTTTCTACGGCGATAAAGGTGCCCACGAAGAGGGTGCGCCGCCATGTTGGCTCAATCAGCTGATTATCTCAGCACGAAAAAAAAAAATACCATAGCGACGTCGCTATGTGTACAATATCGTTCGGTGGGCAAATTCTTCATCCCCCAACTCGCTGAACGCGGCCCACTGCTCCGCGTTCGGTAGCGACATCCGCATCGATCATGAACCGAGCTCAGCCAATCACAACGCCGCGTTTCGTAGCGATGGCATCGATATGCATCACTATGATGGTCTCAGAGCATGTGCCGAGGGGACTTGGACTGAGACTGGTAGTGTTCTTCAGAATGCTCTGAGAATTCAGGGCTGTACTTTTGCAATACCTGTTGCATTTTTATGTTTTCTTAATCCAAATTCCGTCGTAAATTCTTAGTTTGTGAGATATTCAATGTTTTCTGTGAGATCTCTTCGAAAAGTAAAGTTTAGTTTCGTTTTAACAAGGTACTGATATTTGTCAATGTAGTTTAGGGTTTTGGTTAATTTATGTTATGTTATGTTAGGTTTAGGGAAAGATTCGTAAGATGACCCAGTTTTTTTTTTACAGCAATTTTTTCTGATAGATTTTGATGTGTTTTTAATTAATCTGATGTTTGTTATACCAAACAATTTTTTTCCTCAAGGTAAAAATTGCCACAAAATATTCAGATTAATTCGAAACCATCAAAATCAATAGGAGAAATTTTTTTTTCAGTAAACCTAAGCAAACCTAATTAAAACTAATCTAACCCAAGCAAATCTAAGTAAGACTAACCTAACTAAATCTAACCTTCTTTAACCAAACCAGGTAAAGATTCGTAAGATGACCCACTCGATATCTCCTTATCTTTATAATGCACTGCAAATTCAACCTCAGATACTTGTTCAAATAGGTTAGGTTAGGTTTGATTATGTTTGCTTAGGTTAGGTTGGGTTTAATTAGGTTTGCTTAGGTTTACTTTTAAAATAAATTTCTTATTGATTTTGATGGTTTTGAATTAATTTCACTTTTTTGTGGCAATTTTTACCTTTGGGAAAAAATGCATTGCATAACAAACAAACATCAGATTTATTCAAAACACATAAAAATCTATCAGGAAGAAAATTGCTTTGACAGACTGGTTCGTCTTCCAAAACTTTATCTAGGTTAATTTAGAAGCTAACAAATATTCTCTATGAGCAAGAGTAGGGAGTTGGACGAATTGCAGACATTTTATTTCGTATACAGACTCCATAATGGTGAAGATGTAAAATTATACCCCATAACCTAACATAACATAACCGCCTGAAACCTTTACAGACGTGTTGAGTACACTAGATGTATAGTATGTACGACTTCATATTTATATCGATATCGTCGAAGCAGTAGTTATGCAGAAATAACAAACTATTTACTGACAATCATTGTATTTTGTCTTCCCCCAAGAAACCCGCATTCCCACAGGTCTCCAGAATTGTTGGGGGTTGATGAAGATGTCTTATTAGATATGCATTTGCGATGAAAATCAATGTCTAAATCGTTCGAAATGGATCATTTTTTATACGAAGTGTGTTATTTACATCCAAGTGCATTGGGAGAGCTAAAAATTTACCAGCCACACAATCACCTATGCTATATCACTACTCTCACAAGAGTTTACGGCTTCTTTTATCTCCTCACATCTTCTTGCCACCTAAATACTGCGTTTACTGCGGCTATAATTGCTCCAGACTCTATTATAGTTTAATCAGCAAGTTTTTTCTACGGCGATATACACCCGGTGGTCTAGTGGTTAGGACGCTCGCCTCACAAGCGAGAGGTCGCGGGCTCGATCCCCGCGCCGGGTAGGAGACATTTGGACTAAGTCTCTTATAAGTGTGTGGTCCCTGTTCACCAAACAGTTATGAGGTACCTGATCTCAGACGGGGTTTGTGACCCGCTTTCAGGGGGGAGAAAACAAATCTCCCATAAATAAAAATATACGGCCTCCTGCCTAGTACAATGGTAGCGCGCTGGCCTTGCATTCGCTAGGTCGGCAGATCGGGTCTCCGCCCGGGCTTGTGATGCTAAGTTGTTTACTGGGAGGAACTGCTGTGGTCGGGCACCACGGTGGTGCAGCGGTGGTCCACCATGGCTGTGAGGCATAGACCTCTAAACAGAAACCAAGTAAACCAAGTAAGTAATAAAGGTGTCCACCAAGAGGGTGCGCCGCCATGTTGGCTCAATCAGCTGATTATCTCAGCACGAAAAAAAAAAAAAAATCCATAGCCCAATATCGTTCGGTGAACAAATTCTTCACCCCCCCACCTCGCTGTGTCCAATATCGTTCGGTGGGCAAATTCTTCACCCCCCCACCTCGCTGTGTCCAATATCGTTCGGTGGGCAAATTCTTCACCCCCCCACCTCGCTGTGTCCAATATCGTTCGGTGGGCAAATTCTTCACCCCCCCACCTCGCTGAACGCGGCCAAGGTGCATTCCTTAATGTATTACCTGCTAATTTATAATGTTCATAACTGGGCATGATGAGTCGAATGTAAGTGGAGGATATAACTGGTCCATTCCTCATATCCCCTTTGGAGAGTAAGGGCAATGAAGAGAGAGAGAGAGAGAGAGAGAGAGAGAGAGAGAGAGAGAGAGAGAGAGAGAGAGAGAGAGAGAGAGAGAGAGAGCAGATAGTATCAAATCCAAGGGATTAACACCCATCAGATGCTCCCGTACTACATCCGAAACAATGTTCCTCATCGAAGCTACCAAGCTAGTATTCCAGGCGTTATGGTAATAATAGGCTATAGCAGACTTCATTCACTTATAAATTCCCGTGGTATGCGAATTTGAACATATGTTTCTCATATAACTGCTTAGCAAACATATATTGATAAAAATCTTATCTATTTCAGGATACTCATTGCATGCAACACCATTAATTAACTCGTTGTCTTCCCTTGGCAGCCTGAGTGACCGGTATGGCGCCAACCAGCCAGCGCATGAGTGCCGTGCTGGGCTTCTCGGCCGTCGTATTCGTGCTCATCATCATCATCCTATGCGTCGTGCCCAAGAATACTCCACAAGAATCCCACCATGGTGTAAGTTGTAGTGTTTAGTGTTAATATTCCTGATACGCTTGGGATGCCGCTCTAAGGAAATACGGAAGTAAAATAGATGAATTGAGATGTTTAGTAATGGCAAAAAATATTGATAGCATGGCAGTTACTGAAACATTCATAGATACGGCAAACATCGACTTACTATCCGAAAATACATCATAGATGTTCTCAATTCTTTAATATAGATTATTTCATAAAAATTGCATCAACAGAACTTACAGAAGAGGGAGCGATGTTGCACTAATTTGGCAAAATGGCTCAATCTGGTGGAGATGACATTAAATGATTCATACGTAGAACACTTATGCATAAAGATACATACAAACGATGTAGTGGAGTAAGCAATAGACACCTGCCGCCCGGTGGAATACCAAGAGATACTTACAGGGACGTAGGCGGTGCCACAGACTGAGTGATTCCCTGTGTCCTCTCTTCCCAGTTCCCTTAGCGTCTCACTTACACAAGAGAGCAGCTGTAGCCTGCCCTCTAAATACAACTTATATTATTACTTACATAACACTTCAAACACCTTACACTTTTACACCATTCGACTCAATTTTTTATAATTGCCTCACCACACCCAGCCTCGGAATCCCCATCTGGATAGGAGACCACAAATGTCCCCAGGTCGGATTGCCCCTCTGAAGACGACCTTGGGTGTCTTGACACTTCCTCTAATACTTTTTCTATTGGTTTCTGCTGCATTGGTGGCCTTAGATCTATTTTCCAATCTGGAACACCATCTCTCCTCCACTAAACCTCATCTTCTCTTCTTAACTGATACAAAGTTGTCTGTGACTACTGACAGCAGCACCTTCTCTGTTCCCTCTTACTTTCTCTATCCTCATTTTTAATCCAAAGCTGGCTGTTGCGCATGTGCGTAACAACATTGCTTGCTCTCGTGCCCACAATCTTGAATCTTCAGAATTTTCTACCATCTGGCTAAGACTTCAATGTCACTCTCTAACTAAATACATCTGTGCTGTATATACATATCTCACCTAATTCCTCTGACTATGTAAAATTCTTTGACTATTTGACTTCCATAGTGGGGTACATCCTATCTCACTTTCCTTCTGCTGAGATCTCCATTTTAGGGGATTTCAATGTTCACCACCAGCTTTGGCTTTCATCTTCTTTCACGGACCAACCTGGTGAACAAGCCTTCAACTTTGCTATCCTTCATGACCTAGAGCAGCTAGTGCAATACATAACCTTCCAGACAACTATCTCCTCTTCTTCAATGACACTCAACTTCCCCTCTCCTCCACATTAAACAAACTCGATCTATCCTTTACTAAAAATCTAAACTGGTAATTTCATATCTCTACTCTTGCTAAATCAGCTTCCAAGAAGTTAGCTGTCCTATGGCGTCTGTGTCCATTTTTTTTTCTCTCTCTCAGCTGCTTGTTCTGTACAGGGGCCTTATCCGCCCATGTATGGAGTATGGCTCTCATGTCTGGGGGATCTCAACTCATACAGCTTTATTAAAAGAGGGTGGAGTCTAAAACGTTTCGTCTCATCAACTCTCCTCCTCTAACCGACTGTCTTGATTCTTTAAGTCATTGATGCAATGTTGCATCTTCATCTATCTTTTACCGCTATTTTCATGCTGACTGCTCTTCTGAACTTGCTAACTGCATGCATCTCCCCTCCCATGGTCTCGCTGCACAAGACTTTCTACTTCTTCTCATCCCTATTTTGTCCATCTTTCTAATGCAAGAGCTAATCGGTATCTTCACTCTTTCATCCCCTACACTGGTAAACTCTGAAACTCTCTTCTATTGTCTATTTTTCTACCTGCCAATGACTTGAACTCTTTGAAAAGAGGAGTGTCAACACACCTCTAATGCTAGAATGGACCTCTACCCCTGCTTCTATTTCTCCTACTGTCCTCCTTACAAGGTCCGGGGATCAGTGGAATTTTTTTTAATGTATTTTTGTTTTCCTTTGGCCAGTACTTTTTAAATGGAAAAAAAAAAGTAGTTATTATCTTGGTTTTTTACAGCCCCCTGATCAATCTGATGTAGCCAATCAGGATCATTTAATCAATAATATTGCTTTATTTCTTTGTTTAATTAATGCGGAGGGCACCAGTGTTGGTGCATAACACGCATATCACTCACACTACCATCCCCCCCAAACACACAGGAGGATAGGTTTTCCAGTCTTCCGCTCCTGCCAGGATTGCAAAGTCACAAACCCCCGGCTTACTCCTGTTTTACTGTTAGGTGAGCAGGGGTTACAGCGTCTAAAAACACAAACCCATTTTATCTTTACCCGACCTGGGACTCTAACTCAGAACATCTGAGTTGTGAGCCCAGCGTGTTAATCATTACACCAGCGGGCCGCTGTTGGTGTTGGTGAACATCTTGGATCTTGTGATCATGAATTAAAAGCGTTTACATGTGTCGCCAAACTTCGTTTGTTTTCACGAACACGATTTTTAAGGAGAAATGTCTTGGTTGGTGTTGCCACAATTTTCTTAATATATTTCAATCTTAATGCTTGTTTTTAGTTTTCTTTTATATTAAAAGCGACATATATTATATACATATTTTAAATTATAAACACTGAAATGATCTCAAACATCTTAATTTCTTCAGATTTATTCGAAATAGATATCATGGTTTCTCCGTATATTTCGCACCGCTTCCATCCTTGACTCCACCTAAGGTAGAGGCCAACATCTCGCTATGTGATACAAATTCCCTTATATATTACAATCATTATGCTTGTTTGTGGATTTCTGTTATATTAAAAACAACATTAATAATGTAAATGTTATGTTTTTCAACAACTGTCATGATCTCAAACATCTTACTTTCATCTTATTTATTTGAAATGTATATCCTGCTGATTCTGTATTGAAAGTACAGCACTGCAGCCGCCACTCTTGACTCTGGCCAGTGGCCACACCACACCTTCTCCGCATTCAGACTACCGCACCAGTGTTTTGTGTTCGGAACTGGATCTGTCTTCAGTGTCTAAATTTTCTTTGACTTACATATTTTTGTGCAATATACAAACATCTTATTTCTTACTTTAATTTGATGAAAATAATTGTAAACAATATATGCTTTTTACTTATTATTAGGAAAAAGGGAACAATTGTAAGTCGAAGCTACAACCACAAAATGCATTGAAACATCAACACCCACACAGGTTTGAATGTCACATCTTGTTATTTTCTACATTTCTCTAATATATTACAAGCTTTTTGCTTATCTATGGCGTTCTTCTATATTAAAAACAATATATATAATATAAATCTTATGTAGACGATCAACTATAATGGTCTCAAACACCTTACTTTCCTCTGATTTATTTGAAATATATACCCAGATTCTTTCTCATGAAAACACACACATCCGCTTCGCTCCACCCAACATCTCGTTATTTTCAACACTTCCCTAATATATTTCAAGCTTTATGCTTGTTTTTGGTTAGCTTTTATATAAAAAACAAAATATATATTATAAATTTTATTTATTTCTACAACTGTTATGGTCTTGAACGTCTTACTTTCCTCTTATTTAATCGAAATATTAGGCGTTTACATGTAATGTCAAGACCTCTTGCCAAGATGCAATGACTAGGCAAATTCTGACCAACATATCGCAAACACTTTCAATATACGAATTTCTGCGTTTGCCAGTGTTTTGCCTCTTGTCATATAACCAATCACAGCTTATCAAACTTCAGAACTTCATCTGTGTAGACACTGAGCGAGATAATATTTCGATTAAATAAGACGAAGGTAAGACGTTCAAGACCATAACAGTTGTAGAAAGAAATAAGATTTATAATATATATGTTGTTTTTTATATAAAAGCTAACCAAAAACAAGCATAAAGCTTGAAATATATTAGGGAAGTGTTGAAAATAACGAATGTGGGCCCTCTACATGGGTGGAGCGAAGCGGATGTGTGTGTTTTCATGAGAAAGAATCTGGGTATATATTTTAAATAAATCAGAGGAAAGTAAGATGTTTGACACCATTATAGTTGATCGTCTACATAAGATTTATATTATATATATTGTTTATAATATAGAAGAACGCCAAAGACAAGCAAAAAGCTTGTAATATATTAGAAAAATGTAGAAAATAACAAGATGTGACAATCAAACCTGTGTGGGTGTTGATGTTTCAATGCATTTTGTGGTTGTAGCTTCGACTTACAATTGTTCCCTTTTTCCTAATAATAAGTAAAAAGCATATCATATTGTTTACAATTATTTTCATCAAATTAAAGTAAGAAATAAGATGTTTGTATATTGCACAAAAATATAAGTAAAAGAAAATTTAGACACTAAAGACAGATCCAGTTCCGAACACAAACATTTCATTGGAGTCCGCACTCCAGATACGAAGGCCCGAGGACGCCAGGCCGGGCCCGCGTCACTTCACTCCTTAGTCCTAAGGCCTGCTCGCTAACAGGCAGCACAAGTCTAGCCATCCAGTGCTCACACACACACACACTCTCATACACACACACACACACACACTCTCATACACCACACACACACACTCTCATACACACACACACACACACACACACACACACACACACACACACACACACACACACACACACACACACACACACACTCATACACACACACACACACACACACACACACACACACACACTCACACTCATACACCCACACACACACACACACACACACATCTTGCTGCTACTGGTAAGGTGATCTGAATACGACGATAGATGGACATGTTGTGGGCACTGGGCTTAGGACGAGTGTGGAGGGTGCTGTAGTTTCAATACAGAATCAGCAGGATATACATTTCGAATAAATAAGATGAAAGTAAGATGTTTGAGATCATGACAGTTGTTGAAATACATAACATTTACATTATTAATGTGGTTTTTAATATAACAGAAATCCACAAACAAGCATAATGATTGTAATATATAAGGGAATTTGTACTACATAGCGAGATGTTGGCTTCTACCTTAGGTGGAGTCAAGGATGGAAACGGTGCGAAATATACGGAGAAACCATGATATCTATTTCGAATAAATCTGAAGAAATTAAGATGTTTGAGATCATTTCAGTGCTTATAATTTAAAATGTATATAATATATGTCGTTTTTAATATAAAAGAAAACTAAAAACAAGCATTAAGATTGAAATATATTAGGAAAATTGTGGCAACACCAACCAAGACATTTCTCCTTAAAATCGTGTTCGTGAAAACAAACGAAGTTTGGCGACACATGTAAACGCTTATTATCTCGCTCACTCTCTACACAGATGAAGTTATGAAGTTTGATGAGCTGTGATTTGTTACATGACTAGAGGCAAAACATTCGCAAACGCAGAAATTCGTATATTGAAACTGTTTGCGATATGTTGGTCAGAATTTGCCTAGTCATTGCATCTTGGCAAGTGGTCTTGACATTACATGTAAACGCTTTAATTCTGGCCGATGTCAACACAAGAATTAATGTACTCGAAAACAAGACATTTGCACCAAACTTTTGAATACTAACTCATTTTTTTAAAACCTCAGACACTCAATTACTAACACAACATAAACTTATCTCATACTATGAAATACGGCCTAACAATAAAAAAAAAAATACTCCCTGGTAATAATGAAATTGAACGATTGTTTCAGGAGAAATATATTACATAAACATAAAAAGTGCCGGATTTACCCAAAAACAGAGTAGTGTTTAGCGCCGCCAAGAGATTGCTTTGCAATGAAAACAGCAGAAAGCAAATACAATATTAGTGTTTTATAAATACATTTACAGCAAGAAACATATTACAAGTGGAATTGGTCCACTTGAAGACACCATTGGTAACCTTGTGTCATACAATATAAGCATGACAATCATGATGATTGAATACTTCAGTTCGGTCTTCACTAACACTCCAGCTGGAATTAATATCAACACAAATGGCACTAATACTACCGCTACGGCACACTCCTGATCTCGTGGGTTGAGATGAGGTTTGCAAACCCTCCCCAAAATACCGTAACATGATACATCGCCACAAACAGTGCGACAGATGGAGGGCGGGGTTGTGAGGCTCTAGTTGTGTATGAGGTTATGGCCTGTATTGCTGTATTGTTGTATTGCTGCAGGGTCAAGGCTCTAGTCGTGTGTGAGGATATGGCCTGTATTGCTGTATTGTTGTATTGCTGCAGGGTCAAGGCTCTAGTCGTTCAGGTTAGCTCAGACCTCCGTCCCAGAAAACAATGCATTGAGGCTAGAAATAGGGCTAATAGGTTGTTAGGATTCATTACTAGAAGTATTAAAAGTAGAAGTGCTGAGGTTAGAACATAAGAACATAAGAAATTAGGAGACTGCAAGAGGCCAGTTAATAACCTATACGAGGCAGTTCCTTGTCCCCCACCCTTGGAATAATCCAAGGGTGGGGGACAAGGAACTGCCTCGTATAGGTCATTAACTGGCCTCTTGCAGTCTCCTAATTTCTTATGTTCTTATGTACTTATGTTATTTTGAAACTGTATTTAGCGTTAGTCAGACGTCACCTCGACTATACAGTGCAGTTTTGGTCCAAGTATTATAGAATGGATATAACTTTGTTAGTCAGTGCAGAGAAGAATGACCAAAATGATAGAAGGGATTCGTAATTTTAGCTATGAAAGGAGACTAAAGCTTTTGAAATTACACTCACTGGAGCGACATAGAGTAAGGGGAGATCTGATTGAAGTATTTAAGTGGGTGAAGGGTTTTAATAAGAGGGATGTAGGAAAAATTCTTACGATCAGTAGTCAGGATAGAACAAGAAATAACGGATTCAAACTAGAAAAATGTAAATTTAATAAAGAAATAGGCAGAAATAGGTTTACAAATAGGGTGGTAGATGATTGGAATAGACTCAGTCAGCAGGTAGTTAGTGCAAAGACAATAGGGAGTTTTAAGAGAAGACTAGACCACTTCATAGATGGGGATGGGAGGTGGGTGTAGGTAATAAGGGGGATTAGGATTAACAGGAACTACCTAGTGCTCGCCTCCGGGCCTTTTGTAGCTTCCTTATTTTCTCATGTTCTTATGTGTGTGAGGATATGGCCTGTATTGATGTATTGCTGTATTGTTGTATTGCTGCAGAGTCAAGGCTCTAGTTGTGTGTGAGGTTATGGCCTGTATTGCTGTATTGCTGCAGGGTCAAGGCTCTAGTTGTGTGTGAGGTTATGGCCTGTATTGCTGTATTGCTGTATTTCTGCAGGGTCAAGGCTCTAGTTGTGTGTGAGGTTATGGCCTGTATTGTTGTATTTCTGCAGGGTCAAGGCTCTAGTTGTGTGTGAGGTTATGGCCTGTATCGTTGTATTGCTGCAGGGTCAAGGCTCTAGTTGTGGGTGGGTGATAATAATGATAATGATGATGATAATAATAATAATAATAATAATAATATTAATAATAATAATAATATGATTATAACAATAATAATAACAATAACAATATTGATACCAATGAAAATACGCAATTCTTAATGTTATTTTGTCTTCAACAGGGGGCAAAAACCTCGGATTTAGAGGGTGTTATCATCAGCACAACTACTACGGCAACAACCACCATTACACCACCAACTACTGAACCTACAACTACTACAACTACCACTAGTAAACCTATAACTACTACAACTACCACTAGTAAACCTACAACTACCACTAGTAAACCTACAACTACTACAATTACCACTACTGAAGATATAATAACTACAACTACTGTCAGTAAACCTCCAACTACTACAACTACCACTTCTGAACCTACAACAACTACAACTACTACAACTACCACTAGTACAACTGACACTACTCAAGATACAACTAATACAATTACCACTACTGAAGATACAACTAATACAACTGACATTACTGAAGATACAACTAATACAACTGACATTACTGAAGATACAACTACCACTACTGAAGATACAACTAATATAACTACCACTACTGAAGATACAACTAATACAACTGACATTACTGAAGATACAACTAATATAACTGACATTACTGAAGATACAACTAATACAACTGACATTACTGAAGATACAACTAATATAACTGACATTACTGAAGATACAACTACCATTACTGAAGATACAATAACTACAACTACTGATAGTATACCTACAATTACCACTTCTGAACCTACACCAACTACAACTACTGCATCTATCACTAGTACAACTGACACTGAAGATCTCACCTGTAAATCACCTACTTGCAAGGCTATAGCTGTTGACATGTTGGCAATGATGGACCACACAGGGAGGTCCACTGCATGCAAGGTGAGTGAGTGGTTAGGTAAGCTGGGGTGAGGCAGTACTAAAACATGTCACACAGACAGACTGACAGATAGTTGGAGAATGCGAGTGAGTTAATGTGAGTAAAGTAAGCGCCAGACATCAAAGGTCATATGGAGCTATGTTAAGCTAAAAGGCAGACGGCAGAACAGTTAGTTATAGCGAAATGGTTATATCAAATGAAGGATGTGAGTTTGTCAAAGAACGGCAAAATCAGGGCCATTGTGTGATTTATAGTCATCAGTAAAAACAGGAATGCAACTGGCATGTGTTGAAAAATGTTAAGAAAAATGGAGAGTGCAGTGTTGAGGTCTTGTTGAAAGTCATTAACACGTTGTTACTAGCATACATTTCCTTATTTTTTCAATCCTTTCCTTACTAGTAATGATCTCACAGTGCTTGATATTTTTTGACCACATTTATAAACATAGGATTTGTGAGGCTTTGTGAGAGGTACCACAAAGATTTAATTTGTTTGTGTGTGTGTGCAGGACTTTTACCAGTATGCGTGTGGAGGAGTGTTCCAGAAACCATACCTTCTTCCCAAGCAACCAGGCAAAATAGCAGAAAATGTTATCAAATGTATGTATATCTCTTTTCTTATTTTTTTCTTTACTTGTTTTATCAGTCTCCACTCCTGTGGCACTCTACTGTTACTCCCGTATTAGTGATAACAGTATAAATGAATGTTTTTCTTAACCTACATACGCTATCCCAAGAGCAAAAACAAAAGTACCATTACAATGAAACAGTATTGCACTCAACGTTCTAGTATATATTCATAACATATAATACTTATACTATTCAAATAGTGTCTGCTAGTAATATCAATGCATTATGATCTATAGCAGGGGTTCTTAACCTTTTGATGATTCCAGACCCCCAATGGATTGCCCAATATGGTCCCATATCCCTTTCACTTGAGTCAACTTGACTGTCAAAATAATGATCATCACCAGTCCTATAGTTGACAGTATAACTTCCATAGATGTCAATAGCTTGAATTTACTTTAGATATGGATAGCTAGGAATAGAACATAAAAGAAAATCAAAAGTATTTATAATTAAACTTAAACTTAAGTCTGGCTTAGTGCTAGTTAATAATCTAACATTCTACCCAAGTATAAATTATCAAATTTAAATAAATTATATATAAATATCCAGAGATCAAGTCCCATATCCCCAGCATTTGGTTCCCATACCCCCAAAGGATATGGATACCCCCGGTTAAGAATCCCTGATCTATAGTGAAATGATAATGAAAAATTAATATTAACACTAATAAGTAATGTTGATGCAAAATAATCAACAATGAATCAATATCAACAATTCATAATGGTAAAAGTAATAATACTGATGCTAAACACAGTCATACTCACTTATTGGTAACAATATAATGTTCACTTCATTATAATAATACACTTTGGGATTGCACTACACTACACTACACTACACTATACTATTCCCTGCACCTCATAAAACACAACAATAATGGATGGAATGAGGGATGAAAAAATATATTCCCGCTTACAACATTGATTTCATACAATTAAACCAAAAAAAAAATTGCAAGGATATATTTTCTGTTTTCATCTTTTCCCCCGTGCCTACCTTAATGATTGTTACAATTAACAGCTCAACTGGATAAGGTGGATGATAGCAACACCACCACCACTAACAATCCAATGAGGAAAATGAAGACCTATTACAACAGCTGCCTTCATGCTATACATAAGGACAACACAATCAAATCGACTATTAAGAATTTCTTTGATACATATGAGTTTCAAGATTCAATAACGACCAATGGAAGTTTCAACTTTGACCTCAGTGAAACTTTGGCTGACATGATGACAAAGGGCTTGTGAGTAAAATGCTGATTACATCTTAGCATAGAATTACTTGTTTTAAAACACTTATTTGTAGCCATGTAAAACATTTGAGTTTCCTTAATTAACAGACTGGTGTTGTGAGTGAGTTAATGTGAATGATGTAAGCGACACACACACACACACACCACAGGTTAAATGACACTGTGTTAAGCTAAAAGGCAAACAGCAGAGCAATAGACAAGATATAGTATGTAAGAAGAATGAAAGAAAAGTTAGCAATAGTATAATGGTTCATCATATCGAGGATGTAGATGTGTTGCAGGAACGAAATAATATTGTTTAATAAGAAATGTGGTGGTTCAGTAAGAATATCATTGAGACAATTAAGAGTTAGCTGGTGCTATTCAATATCATTAGGATCTGTGGGAAGAAAAATTAAATCAAAAACTATCTTCAAAAAATATTACTTGCCCAATTTTGAGGATAGATTTTCTTCCAGTGTGGATTAAATGTTACATTTCAGCCCAGTAAATAAACTTATTTATCTAAAAGGAGTGTTGAAAGGTAATGTCGTGAAACTAATAGATGTATTTAATTTAGAAGACACTAGTTATGATAGTGCAGTGACATTATTAAAATCTACTTACGATAATCCCAAAAGTAAACAACATTAATTTGCTTTACAATTACTGCACTTAAAGTCTCCCTTCCACCCATAAAGCTGACTCATTGTCTTATGAACTTAGAAAACTTAGGTTGCGTTCTGGAAGCTCAAGTTGGCTCATTTCTCCTGTTATGTCAGTGAAGGTGATACAATTGAGAGTCAATGCAGATTAACCTAATTTAACAGACATTAGGGATTCAACCATTAGAGTAATACTGTAACTCATTTAAACACAAAATGGCCTGATGCCAACACAGAAGAAAAGGTAAAAAGGGCTATAACAACAACATTTAAAGCCAATGCTAAAATTAACCATACTCAACACATTCCCTTTGTACCAACAAAAATAATTTCAGACTTCATCAATTAGATCAGTTCCTGCCATTAAAAAAAAACTCAGTTTGCTGCTTAAGTTGTGTCCTATGTGAAGGGACACAGTTAACCAAGGATTGTAATCAATACCTGGATCGTCCCAGCCGTGTCAACAGGTTAAAAGGTTTAAGGCGGTGCAGTATATGCACTTGCAAGCACAAGACTCAGCAATGTAATTCTAATTTAAAAGTGCTCCATATATCAGAAAGGCATTCACCATAACGTCCTATGTGACAAATATTAAAAGTATAAATTCACAAATTTGTTCAGTCACTACAATTGATCATGACAATGTTTCCGCTGCCTTACCATTAGAGGTTATTTTAAAAGTGAAAAATAGAACTCAAATTAAGGCTAGGGTTCTCTATGACCAGAGATCTCAAAGAACTTTCATCTCACAAAGCTAAGTTGACAAGCTTAATTCATAGCCTGGTGGCACCATCCAATTGCAACTTTCAGGATTCATTAGTGGGATAGAAAAAAAGAAACCAGATAGTAAGATTTACAGTTACAACAGACTGGAAACACACTAGGCTTGAGGCTGTGGTGAGAAACACACTTGGTAATGATCCAGACATTTTGATATTTTCAGCATATTTTTAATTTTTCACCATCTTGGAAGGTATGGCTTTAAATAATGATGCAGGTGCCAGTGGCAAGGTCAAATTAAAACACCAACCCATATCAACTGAAAGAAAAAAAAGTTTTAAAATATTTTTTAAAACTGGTGTGGTGAAAGGCTTAACTGATTCTAAATAATGGTGACTTCTTGCTTGTGAATCCATGGAGTCAGTATATGTGTACAGTAGCTGTTTAGGACTATGTAATGCCATGTACAAGTTGTGATATCTGAGATATTATTATTGGTGTTCTGATCCTGCTTTCCTTTGGCCAACTGACTATATGATGTGAGTTAGTTTACTATGACCTAGTTCTAGCCCAGTACACACACGCACTCACACGCACATCACATTATACACAACTACACGTACATACAGCAGTCACACTCAAACATAATGATCTTGGAGCAAACCCTTTACTACCACCTTCCCATTACAATGATGTGTTCCTCTCATCCCAAGCTCACCATTCTTCAACATGGATTTTGAGGTGAAAAAGAGTGATAAAGAAGCCTTTGTGATGAGGCTGCATCCTACGGTGACTGACTCCCAATTCAGTGGTGACTTGGCAAGGAAGATATGCCTCAAGAAACACCACGACCACCTCAGATTAATGAACAACGACGATTCCTATGATGTTGAAGATGAATATATTAAATTCATGACGTGTGTGGTAAGTGTATGGACTTAACACTGTCATATTGTATTAGTCACTGCATTTATTTTCTCCAACAACATCTTGTAAATAGTTAACAGTAATTTATGTTGTGTTAGTGTCACCAATGTTTATTCTATCATATTCATATTTCTTTTTTTCTTTTATTGTCTATCTTTTCTTTACTATTTTATTTTTTCAACTACTTCCAAGCTGGTGCTATTGAGTCCAATCTGAACATCATCTACATTCAGACTGGAAGGTATTACGTAACTGTTGGTGTGTGTGTGTGTGTGTGTGTGTGTGTGTATTCACTGTCACAGTCTGCTGCTGGTCTCTCTTGAGACAGCCGGCCGTCCCCCTATGGAAAGAGCTCAGAGCTCATACTAACCAATCTTTGGGTTGGACCGAGACCACTCACACACAACACACCGGGACAACGAGGTCACAACTCCTTGACTTACATCCCGTACCTACTCACTGCTAGGTGAACAGAGGCTACACGTGAAAGGAGACTCGCCCAAATAATCTCCGTCCGCCCAGGGGATCGAACCCTGGCCCCCTCGGTTGTGAGCCGAGTACGCTAACCACTACGCTAGCGGAGCGTGTGTGTGTGTGTGTGTGTGTGTGTGTGTGTGTGTGTGTGTGTGTGTGTGTGTGTGTGTGTGTGTCGGTAATACAGTATAAGTTCTTATATCAGAATATTAATTTCTTTTGCTCTAGAATATAATGTATTGCCTCATCACAAGTATTCTTCCTTGTGTGGAAAATGATCATGACTATCAGGCAATTCCTTAAATGCAGGATAGAAAAACCCAAACATAAAACCTATTCTATAGTTACTTACTTACTTGGTTTACTTACTTGGTTTCTGTTTAGAGGTCTATGCCTCACAGCCATGGTGGACCACCGCTGCACCACTGTGGTGTCCGACCACAGCAGTTCCTCCCAGTAAACAACTTAGCATCACAAGCCCGGGCGGAGACCCGATCTGCTGACCTAGCGAATGCAAGGCCAGCGCGCTACCATTGTACTAGCCAGGAGGCCGTATATTTTTATTTATGGGAGATTTGTTTTCTCCCCCCTGAAAGCGGGTCACAAACCCCGTCTGAGATCAGGTACCTCATAACTGTTTGGTGAACAGGGACCACACACTTATAAGAGACTTAGTCTATATGTCTCCTACCCGGCGCAGGGATCGAGCCCGCGACCTCTCGCTTGTGAGGCGAGCGTCCTAACCAGTAGACCACCGGGACATTAACAATAAACAAGTTAACTCTGATAATGACAATCAGATAACCTCCATTTCTAGATCCACTACTAACAATCTGATCACGGCTGCAGCACCACCTCTTAATTAAGTAGGTTTGGTCTATGTGCATGCATGAACACTGCATTTTCGGCTTACCATAATTTGAAGTTACAATGGGATCGTTGGAACATAACCCAATTGTAAATTGAGGAAGTTCTGTATATTACATGTGAAAAAGGAATACGACAGACTCTCCCAAACACTTAGTCAAGTCTAGCAAGACTCTCCTCTCAGATACAGTTTCAAGTGTCTCACTAACTAGGTTGGAAAGCCAATCAAATGACAGGTATCAGCGAGAAAAAATACATTGGTTTAGCTTAATAAACTTTAAATAAATACAAGTAATGAATGAAACGCTATGATGTATGATATAAGTTTGTTAAAATTATTATTATTCAATGTTTTGTTGTTTCATGCTTTCAGTTTTCATCACAAAAGATAGTGGAATACGTAACTATGAAACTGAACAAGCTAATATATGTGTAGGCAACACAAGTGTTGCGCTGTTCTGTTTTGAGAAAGAGGTCTCAAGCAGAAAATATTGGAACCACTGATCTATGCATGTATAAGGCTGAGGCAGCAAACACTACACATTTGGTACACATATGGTGCTTTGGCAACACACTCCGATTTGTTGATGTGTTTTTGTGTGCTTCTAGAGGAAAGGTGAAGGACTGGAGGCCAGGCTAACAAGGATGAAGGAGGCTGTGGTGCACTTTGGACTCATGGATCACTTCAACTCCACTCTGCGATACCAGCTCATAGAAAGCACTTCAGTCAGCACAAAGAGCTTGTTGAAAAAGCTTTCTGATGTGAGTAACAAAGGAACCTTGATTGAATGACTTAAGAGTTGTATTGGGTGGGTAGGTGTTTGTTTTCATCAATCCTGGGAGGATGTTTGAATTATTCATGATGCATAACTATCTGTTCACCCCGCTTGAGCTTTCCATTTTCCAACGCTCATCCTACTGCTGAAGAAAGACATTCAAAACTGATAAAAACTCAGTTACACTTTGGGGATCATCTTGACTTAACTGACAAGTGTCACGTGTCTAAGTGTATATTTGATGTTCAAATTATCCCTGTAGTATGCAAATACAAGTACAATTCAAGTATGTCCACCTAAGAAGTGTTAACACAAGAGACCAAAGATCCTCATGTTAGGTTATATTTTGGTAAACAAAATTGCTTGCCTTAAAAACAGTTTAAGATATAGAGCTTTTGGATGGTGTGTAAGCTGCAGCAGACTATTGCATGCAAATAATGATTCGTAGCCAACGGATCTGTGGATGTGATGGGGGTAAGGCAACTGTATTCTACTTTTATTTTTCTTGTTCTTTGATATCTACATTCATGTATACACATCATGTCATGTTACTCCGCATATGTTTCTCAAATAGACTGTGGTTTTAGAAAAATAATAAATCAAAGGAAATTACTTACATCTGACAGTACAACATGTTCAGCCAAATCCACAACCTAAAAACAGTATTATAGGTACTACTAATCTGGTGCAGCATTGATTATCTGAGCAACTTTCCAGTACAGCAGGTGATCCAACGTGATCCCAGAAGGGACATGGTGTCTGATAGCCAGGTTGGACACCAAGTCCAAAGTGGACAGAATGCAAACCTTGGATACATATCAAACTCTAACGTGCCTTTGCCTTGCCTGTGCCTAAGTTTGTTATATAGATGAATAAGAACCAATAAATATCTGTCTTTGTTACATTTACAAATAAAACCTGTTTTATCCAAGAAAAAAACAACTCTGCTGTATACAAGCTCACAAATACCAAGTGGAACAATTGATATGTTAGTGTATGGTTGATAATGGTGTGTGTGTGTGTGTGTGATCACCTCCACTCTTTCTTTGTTCCCAGAAACTGCCCGACCTACCATACCTCATCATGGACCTGGCAAACATCAACTGTCTCGAGACGAAAATTAATACACTCTCTACTAACGTAAGTGAAGACGAAATTCCTTTCTAACTATACAATTAGAAAGGATATGCCTGGTGTTATAGTGATATATTAGTTAATTATCCCTGTACATCTTGCAAGAACTATCATCATCATTAGGATTATCATTATCCACAACAATGATTACTCTTTCTACAATATGTTAAATAAGTAGCAGGGGACAGGAAGCAGAAGGTGACCTTAAATACTAATAGATAGGATGAATATAGCCACAATGACTCCTTCATCATAAGGTCAGAAAGCACACAACTATCATAATTACTGCTTGCTGCCACCTGCTTACACACACACAATACACTAACTACTAACTTGTCATTGTATTGAAATAGCTGTGCTTCCAACTCCAATCCTTAACACTTTTGTTGGACCAAAACTAAAAAAACACTTCTTTTTATGGACTTCATTCATAACACATAACACAAGAAATATCACCAAAATCAAAGAACATTTGAGAGCGGGTGAAGGCTGGAGTGTGACTGATGCACACACTGACTCCATGCTGCTGATATTTAACGAGTAAGTTGTTTGACAATCCAGCTATCGTACTACAACCGAGACAATTGTAAGTTCATAATTATGTTCAAAAACCGAATTTATCAAAAAGAGAGCAGTTCAAAACTCAAAGTTTCAGTGTAGAGACAGGAATAAACAGTGATATCAGTCAATTTGCCGATGACACATAGATAGGAAGACCGGTAAAGAATTTAGATGATGCTAGGATGCTGCAGGATGACTTAAATAGGCTGTATGAGTGGTCAGAGAAATGGCAGATGCAGTTTAATGTTAACAAGTGTAGCATTATGAGCGTAGGTAAAGATAATAGGCCTGTAGACTACACATTAAATGACGATACCTTAGGAAGGTCATATAGTGTGAGGAACTTAAGAGTTCAAATAAGCAGTGACTTACGCCCCAGGGAACAGTGTATTATAGCTAGAAATAGGGCCAACAAAATACTGGGATTTATTAGTAGGTGTGTGACAAATAGGAGTTCTGAGGTCATTCTGAGGTTGTATTTAGCGCTAGTCAGACCCCACCTAAATTATGCAGCTCAATTTTGGTCCCCTTATTATAGGAAGGATATAGGCTCCTTGGAGGCAATTCAGAGAAGAATGACCAAGATGATTCAGGGGCTGAGAAATTTACCCTACAAAGATAGGTTAAAACGTCTTAATCTCCACTCCCTAGAGAGAAGAAGGGCAAGAGGGGATATGATTGAGGTTTTCAAATGGGTAAAAGGAATTAATAAGGGAAACATTGATCAGGTTTTAGCATTTACTAGTCAGGATAGGACACGTGGAAATGGGTACAAGCTAGAAAAACTTAGATTCAGGACAGACATACGTAGATATTGGTTCACAAACAGAGTTGTGAACGATTGGAATAGGCTGGGTAAACACGTAGTAAGTGCTGGGTCAATAGGTAGCTTTAAAAGACGGTTGGATCAGAGTATGGATAGGGATGGGAGGTGGGATGGCTAAATATTGGATTATTCCAAGGGTGAGGGACAAGGAACTGCCTCGTGTAGGTCATTAACTGGCCTCTTGTAGTCTCCTCATTTCTTTTGTTCTTATGTTCTTATGTAAATGCTTTCCTATTCCATGGGCCCAAAATTTCAATAACAGCCTGTTATTGGGGATCTTATTACATGCTTTTAGAAAATTCAAATAAATCACATCACCCATCCTAACTCACATAAACGCCATTAAAGAAATCAAACAGATTAGTCAATCAAGATCTATTGGTATGAAATCCACGATGGTTTTGCGTTCATTGTTTGTTTGTTTTAAGGAATACAACCATCTCATCTCTGATGATCTTTTACATGAATATAATCAGAACTGTTGTTATACTAATGTGATGATAGTTAATAGCATGTTTCTTATCTCCTTTTCTTAAAAATATAGGTTATGTTTGCCCTTTTCATGCATGAGATACTCAGCTTGGATTCATGATTTGTTGAATAAACGTGTTATGCCACTTTTTGACTGTGCACAACAACATTCTTTGAAGTATCCGCATCATACTTCATCAGCAACACTAAACTTATTGGGATCAATTATTTGTGTATATATTTAGGCCCCTATGTACTAGAATTTTGGTTATATCGAGTTTTTCTTCATCAGGACCCTGAAATATGTTACCTAGGGTAGAAATAACTTATTTTCCTCATTAAGGATGTTACTGAAGAGAGAGAGAGAGAGAGAGAGAGAGAGAGAGAGAGAGAGAGAGAGAGAGAGAGAGAGAGAGAGAGAGAGAGAGAGAGAGAGAGAGAGAGAGAGAGAGAATCCTGGATTCAAAAGCTTATCATTTCTTCATTCAGTCAGGTACATACAGTACTTGTTCACAAGTGTACTAACAGTTAAGATAACGAAGAGACTGTGTGTGAGTTGTATCCTCCCTTTGTTATCCTGTGAAACACAACACTAGGGTGTACCTCCTAACTTGTATCTAGAATAAGGAAACTTTTCAATGTGTTTTCAGCTGATGCGATGCCGGATGATTCCTGGACTCCTCTTTAATCTGAGATAACTACTTACATACCTACTTACATACATCAATATTCTCTTTATAATAATACGCTCTTTTATATTTCAGGTCATTAATTGGGAGACTGTGGCAAATAAAGTACTGAACGGCAAGCCAACAGATGATGTTCAAATCTACATGAAAAACATCATTACAGGGATGGAAGACGTGCTCAGCCAATACAAGAAGTGAGTTTAAGGCTCTGTTACACATAGTATTCACTCAACTCAAAGGTCAAACTCATTTCTGAAATCCTACTCTATGTTTCATTAAAAGATCTTGCTAAGAAGGCAAAGAAAATTTCAACATTGATCAAATTTGTAAGAGATGATGTCACTGGTTAGCTAAACATCCATCTTTTCTTGAACTTTAATTTTGTACTTTTACCTACAAGTCTCAAACTATTCTCCAACAAGTCTTGCATACATTAACTTCCTTCTATCTTCTATCCACACACTCACTGGTACACAAAAAGAGTACTGGAGCTTCTCAATATCTGAGTTTCAAAGTTCTCAATTTCATACTGGTTAATATTCTTCCCATCACAAGTTCCAAGCATTTATTTTGTGAATTTCATTAATCCAGTGTTCAAACATTGTATCAACGTTAACAAGGCATTGGCAATCATCGTGTTTTGACTAGTCTGAGAGTCACTGTTACTATATCATATCTATTTTATTTATCTGCCTGACACCTTTTCCTAGGAATTCTCCCCCAAGATGATGGCCATATCAGAATCCATTTATCTATATACCAGGTTGTCATTCACCTAAAGGGGGTAGCCGAAACAAGATACCAAATTTGTTTTACAGATGTCTTGATACTCCTTTCTTAAATGAGTTTAAGTCAGAGGAAGGTGGAAATACAGATTCAGGTAGAGAATTCCACAGTTTACCAGTAGAAGGGAGGAAAGAGTGAAGATACTGGTTAACTGTTGTGGAAGGTGGACAGAATAGGGTTGAGAATTAGTAGAAAATTGTGTGTGGTGAGGCTGCGGAAGAGAGGGAGGCATGCAGTTAGCAAGTTCAGAAGAGCAGTCAGCATGAAAATAACGATAGAAAATAGCAAGAGATGCATCATTGCGGCAGAGTGTAAGAGGTTGAAGACAGTCATTTAGAGGAGGGGAGTCCATAATAGGTCAAGCTTTAGACTCAACATGACCACATCAGGGTCACACCACCTCATACAGACAATAAGATGTGAGGAAACATGTATCTCCTGGCAAGTCATTTCCTACTACACTTTGCAGCTCCCCAGAAGAGCTGAATAACATTCTGCTCATGATGTGGAGTGAAAGGATCTATACAGATTTTATCAAGCCTGTGGACGCCAGAATTGGTGGACAGGAGTATTGTCTCAAAACTGCCATCACCCTCATGGAGGACACTGCTTCATACCTCTACCTCAGTAGTCTGTCCAAAGAGGAATTTGTTACCA
>JAXIVD010000604.1:5000-55000 GCA_036785275.1 Cancer borealis | reverse complement strand
ATTTGCATCATCTGCAAATAGACTTATGTAACTATTTACTCCTTCTGTCATGTCATTTACACATACAGTAAATCCTCTATAAATCAGTTATGTATAAGTCGGATATCGGATAAATCGGACTCTATACAGCCAACGGATTATTTTTATCTAAATCGGACAGCAGCGATATATGCAGCGGGCATCCGGTATAGTTTCCCGCCAAACCAGCCAAACCACGCTGATGCACGTTGCTCCTCGGTCAGTTTTAGTGATGGGAATTCTGGCTCTTTTCAGGGAGCCGATTCTTTCGTTCTCGTTCACTCAATAGAGCCGGCTCTTTCGGCTTTTAAAGACACACACATTCAATTCCCGTCACTACACCCAAGGTTCCTGAAGTTATATTTGATGACAGAGCATAGAAGTAACATACATAAATACAGGTAAGTTTAAAAATACAATTATTATCTGTAGTATACGTATTAAGTTTGGATGCTAAAAAGTATTTTAGTGATTTTACGTGTGTAGCAGGATAAATCGGATCTTTGGATATTTCGACAAGGGGTTCCCCCAATTGATCCGATTTATAGAGGGTTTACTGTACTATTAAAAACATTATTGATGCCAAAACTGATCCCTGTGGTACTCCACTGTTCACTTCTCTCCATTCAGATTTTTCGTCCTTTACTACTGTTCTCAGTTCCCTTCCTTTCAGGTAGTCTTCCATCCAGTTCTTTAAAGTTCCTTTCAATCCTCCAATGTGTTCCAACTTCCATAGTAATCTCCTGTACAGAACCTTATCAAATGGCTTCTTTAAGTTTAAATATATGCAATCCGCCCATCCATCTCTGTTGTGTTATATCTATTACTCTTGAATAAAAACTTAATAAGTTGGTGACACACGAACTTCCTGTTCTGAATCCAAATTGTCTATCTGATATTATTCCTTCTCTTTCTAAGTAATGAGTGCATTGTCTCTTGATGACCTTCTCACACATCTTGTACACTATGCTGCTCAATGACACTGGTCTATAATGAAGTGGTTCTTCTCTTTCCATTCCTGTAAATAGGCATTATATCAGCTCTTTTCCATTCTTTGGGGACTTTTCCTGTTTGAATAGACACTCAATTATATCATGAAATGGCTCAGCCATTTCTTGTCTACACTCCTTCAATATGTATCCTGATACTGCATCTAGTCCTATTGCTTTTCTTTCATCCAGTTCCTTCATCATGTCTTCTATCTCTTTTTTACTTATCTTGATTTCCCACATCTCGTTTTTCCTCACTTGTCCTTATGGCTTTTGAAAGTCAGATTCAGTTGTAAATACTTTTTGAAATTTCTTATTTAGCACTTCACTCATTTCTTTTGGGTCCTCATATACTTCATTATGTTCCTTCAATCTGGTTATAATTTCTTTGGGTTTTATTTTTCCATTAATAAATCTATAAAACAGCTTTGGTTCTTCCTTGTATTTGTCAACTATCTTTTTCATATCTCTTCTCTTCTTACCTTTACATATTCATTCCTTTCTAGTTTATATTCTTCTTTCCCTTCCTGGATTGGTTTTCTTTTCATTCTCCTTCATGCTTCATCTCTTCTCTTTTTAGCTCTCACATTTTCCGTTAAACCAATCTTTTTTTACCTTTTTCTTTTACTTTATAAAAAGGAATGTATTCCTTTACTCCTTGCTCGTATATCATCAGGAAGAGATCATATTTCTCTTGTACGTCCTTTAATTCCTTCATTTTCGTCCAGTGAATTTCATTGAAAAACCTCTTCATTGCAGTATAATTTGCTTTTGCATAATTTCTTCGTTTCTTTTTGTATGATTCCTCTTGTTTGTCTTTTATATTTCCCTTAATTTTAATTTCCAGGATCACATGGTCATTCCTTCCAAAGGGGCATTCATAATTAATATAAGTTTCTAGATTTATTCCTTTAGTAAATAAAAGATCTAATCTTGATGGTTTATCTTCGGCTCTAAATTTTGTATTTTCAGTTACCATTGAATCATTGTATTATTCATTGTTAGTCTCAATAATCTATTTCCACATGTATTTTCACCTCCGCTTTCAAACGTCTCCCAATTTACTTCACTGCAGTTAAAATCTGCCACCAGTGTTACTCTTTGACTACTTTTAATAATCTTTTCTAAGCTCTCTAGGATATCTTCTATTATTTCTTCATGTTCTTCCTTAGTCCAAGTTTTTGTTTTGGGGCTACATATGCAACTATTATTTTTTCTTGTATTAATTTGTGCATTTATTAATTCTGCTTTACCTTTTCCATACTCTACATTTTTAACTTTTATCTTAGATTTTATCATTAGCATCACACCACCATCTTTTTTGTCTTTTCTATCCTTCCTCCATATATTATAAATATCATTCTCAATGTTAGTCTGGATTTCTTCACATAGTTTTGTTTGTGTTAGGCATACAATTTCTGGTTTCTTCTCTTTTAGATAATCTACTAACTTTAGTTTTCTTGAAATTATTCCATCTATGTTAGTATACATTACTTTTATCTCATCACTTCCTTTTGTAACTGTTGCATTCATTTCATTTTCTATTCTTTCTAATATCTGTTGTTTATGTATCATTTCATTATCTTGTTTTTTACTATCCAAAAAATCTTTGTTTTCTCCTTTGTTGTTCTTTCATAATTTTTCTGCTTTGTCTCTTCCTTCAATTCTTTAAGTTGTTGTCTCTCTTCTTCATTCATACTCTTTTTAATGAACACATCTTTACATTCTGCAATGTTCCTGAGCTTGTAAGTCATAACTAAGATCTCTTCTGTTGCAGTCTGAGTTTTAAGTCTCAGTTTGATTGGTGTAACACCTCCTTCATTGTATGGACCTAATCTCATTACTTCCTCTACTTCCTCCTCAAATTTAGTATTCTCATCCTCATCATTTAATTGTTTTAGTATTTCCTTTATGCATTTTGTTTCTTCTTTTTCTCTCTTTGTTCTCATAGGTATAACCTTTTCTTTCAATCCGTATATCATTATATTCTTTTTATTCTCTGCTGCGTCTCTGACAATGTTTTCATTTGTTTTTAATACTTTAATCACTTCTTTTTACATTCTCACTTTGCTTTCCATTTCTTGTTGTTCACATATTTCTTTGAAGCTAATTTTATCCTTTTCCTTTTTTTCTTTCCAGACTTTTACTTCATTGTTAACAAAATCTTTAAATTCCTCTGTAATCTCTTGTTATGAAAAAAAAAAACTTGGGTGTTCTTTAAAGCTACATTTTCACTTGTTAGTTTCTCAATCACCTTTACCCTCTCATCATTTACTTTCTTGAGACTGTCTAATTCATTTTTCAAATGACTTTTTTCCTTACACAATTCATAGATATTTGACTCATTAATGTTAATCCTCTCCAATAAATTTTCAAGTGTGTGGGTGTGGGTGTGAGTGTGTGTGGGTGTGGGTGTGGGTGTGGATGGGTGTGTGTGTGTATGTGGGTGTGAGTGTGGGTGTGAGTGTTTGGGGGAGGGATGTATATGTGTGGGTGTGGGTGTGGATGTGGGTGTGAGTGTGGGTGTGAGTGTGAGTATTCACTTCACAGTCTGCTGCTGTCTCTCTCGAGACAGCCGACCGTCCCCCTATGAAAAGAGCTCAGAGCTCATAGTGACCAATCTTTGGGTTGGACCGAGACCACTCACACACAACACACCAGGACAACGAAGTCACAACTCCTCCACTTACATCCCGTACCCACTCACTGCTAGGTGAACAGGGGCTACATTTGATAGAGGACACACCCAAATAATCTCCGTCCGCCCAGGGGATCGAACCCTGGCCCCCTTGGTTGTGAGCCGAGTGTGCTAACCACTACGCTAGCGGACCGTGTGTGTGTGTGTGTGTGTGTGTGTATTTACCTAGTTGTATTTACCTAGTTGTAGTATAAAGGGCCTGAGTTACACTCATGTGGTCCTGTCTCCGTATCTATATTTGTTTAGTTTTTCCTTCAGTTGATGTACATTCTTTGCCATTATCACCTCTTCCTTCAGTCCATTCCAAGTATTTATACTTCTTTGGGGAAAACTGTACTTTTTTGTATCGTTCAAGCAAATTTCTTTTTGCAATTTTTTCTTGTGTTCTCAAATTTCTAGCCTCTCTTTTTCTTTTCAATATTAGGTAATTTCTATCTTTTTCCTCCAGGTTGTTCATCAATTTATATATTGTGATAAAGTCACCTTTTTCTCTTCATTCTTTTAGTGTTGTTAGGTATCTTTTGTTTTTTTTGTACTGTCTGTCCTTGGTAGACATTCAGCAGCAGTCAGCCTGAGGTGCCTGGCTTGCAGGAAACACACTCACGCCATTCTTTGTAACAACCATTTGAGAAAATATGTTAGACACTTCCAAAATATATACTGAACAAGGCAATTGGCATTGGTATGACATTTTTGTAAAACGTTGTGTAATGTGATCAACCTACCAAGAAATGAAATGATAACTAAGCAAGTTACCTGACATGAATAACCATGAACGTCTTGATATACATGATCACAAATGTATAATGACAAAGTGTAGAGGAGTAAGATAGAGACGTTGAGTGCAAGAGGAAAGAATACTAGAGTGCAAGAGGAAAGAGTACTAGTATTCTTTCCTCTTGCACTCTAGTATTCTTTCCTAGAACATAAGAACATAAGAATTGAGGAGACTGCAAGAGGCCAGTTAATGACCTACATGAGGCAGTTCCTTGTCCCCCACCCTTGGAATAATCCAATATTTAGCCATCCCACCTGTCATTCCTATCCATACTCAGATCCAACCGTCTTTTAAAGCTACTTATTGACTCAGCACTTACTACGTGTCTACCCAGCCTATTTCAATCGTTCACGACTCTGTTAATGAACCAATATCTATCTATGTCTGTCCTGAATCTAAGTTTTTCTAGCTTGTACCCATTTCCCCATGTCCTATCCTGGCTACTAAATTATAAAACCTGATCAATGTTTCCCTTATTAATTTGTAGCGGGGATGTATCGGCTACATAAGGATTGGAACAACACCGGGCTTTGGTTTTGGTTGTTTATTGTTGCACGTTAGTTAATACACAGGTAGCTTGTACATTGGAGAGAGATGGTGAATGATGTGTGAGGGGAGCCACGAGGCTTGGCTCCCCCGACGTGAGCTGTGGTGTAGTGGTAGACTCGTGGTAGACTGCTGACTGACTAGTGTGTGCTTATATTGGCCTGGCAGTCACAGGTGAGATGAGGACAAGGAGTTAATCTTGACGACCCCGACTGTGGTCTCTAGGGAAGTAATTATAGGCTCAGCCTCTGGATGTGTTGGTATGTAGGTGTGTCTGGAATGTGTGTGTCCCTGCTACAAATTCCTTTTACCCATATGAAAACCTCAATCATATCCCCTCTTGCCCTCCTTCTCTCTAGGGAGTGGAGATTAAGACGTTTTAACCTATCTTTGTAGGGTAAATTTCTCAGCCCCTGAATCATTTTGGTCATTCTTCTCTGGACTGCCTCCAAGGAGCCTATATCCTTCCTATAATAAGGGGACTAAAATTGAGCTGCATAATCTAGGTGGGGTCTAACTAGTGCTAAATACAACCTAAGAATGACTTCAGAACTCCTATTTGTCACACACACCTAATAATAAATCCCAGTATCTTGTTGGCCCTATTTCTAGCTATAATACACTGTTCCCTGGGGCGCAAGTCACTGCTTATTTGAACTCCTAAGTCCCTCACACTATATGACCTTCCAAAGGTGTAGTCTACAGACCTATTACCTTTACCTACGTTCATAATGCTACACTTGTTAACATTAAATTGCATCTGCCATTTCTCTGACCACTCGTACAGCCTATTTAAGTCATTCTGCAGCATCCTAGCATAATCTAAATTCTTTACCGGTCTTCCTATCTTTGTGTCATTGGCAAATTTACTGATATCACTGTTTATTCCTGTCTCTAAGTCATTTATATAAATTATGAATAACAATAGTCCTAGTATTGATCCCTGTGGTACCCTACTAGTGACATTACCCCATTCTGATTTCTTCCCATTGGTCTGTACCTTCTGTTCCCTACTAGTAAGCCATCCCCTAATCCATTCTAGTACCTTCCCACCTATGCCATGAGCCTTAACTTTACTTAACACTGCAGTGGCGGCTCGTAGCTAGAATTAGTGGGGGTGCTGCTTCAGAAAAATTTTAGCCACTGTTTTAATATTGTGTAAAAAGGTCAGCATTGCGTGAGTGACAGTGCTCTCTCCCTTGCGTGCAGCTTCCTATCTTGGACATGTGTGCATGCGCACAAAATGTGAATTAAATAGAATAGCTGAATGCAGGATAATAATCAAGAATATGGTGCACGGTTTTTAAGCACAACACACGCGGAGTCAAAAAGCAACACTACCTCCCGCTAGCTAACCAGGGTCGGCACTGCGTGAGCTACAGTGCTCTCTCTCCCCCAGTGGCTCGGTCCCATTTCGGACATGTGCACATGCACATGACAGTCAAGCACAGCATCGCTGGAACTGTGAAGCGCACAGTTCTATATAAGAATGTTTGTATTATTTTCATAAACTAGGGGATGGCTACTGACATTAAGCTTAAGGATTATATAATATACATGTATAAAGAAAGAATTAAAGGAAAAAGGACTCATTATATTGAATGTTATCGATAATATCGAGTAGAAAATAGGGGGTGCTGCAGTTCCGCAGTGCCTATACACGAGCCGCCACTGCAAGTTAACAGTCTCCTATGGGGTACTCTGTCAAAGGTTTTACTAAAGTCCAAATAAACTATATCATACTCGTCCCCCTTATCCATGGTTTCAAATACTTTCCTATAGAAGGATAATAAATCCTCTTGCACTCTAGTATTCTTTCCTCTTGCATTCTAGTATTCTTTTCTCTTGCACTCTAGCTAGAGTGCAAGAGGAAAGAGTACTAGAGTCCGTGAAAGAAAAGAGAGAAAGGAAATTGGGAATTGGAGCATACAATGAATAAATGGTTATTTTTCTGCCGTAGCAGTTACCTGGAGCAAGTCATCAGATAGATAGGTAAATAGACACAACTAAATTATTGAAATTGCACAGTAGGGTTCATACTACACAAAATTAATAAAATAAATCTTTTCTCCTACTGTCTTCTTTGTCAGGTTTCGTAACAAGCGGGATTTTTTTTATTGTATTTTTGTTTACCCTTGGTCAGTGCCCTTTTGATGTATAAAAAAAAAAATATATATATATATATATATATATATATATATATATATATATATATATATATATATATATATGTGTGTATATATATAAAGTACTACAAAGATAACATAGTGACCCCCTTTAATCCTCCAGATCAGCTTCATTGCGGGAAACATCTCGTGGGCAGGAGAAATTCAACTGACGGACTTCACTCAAGATAAAATTTTCAAGCTGAAGAACATGACAGATTTGAAATATTTCACCGACCTGAAAATGTTTCTGGAAGAGGTTGAGGTAGCGGCTGAGAATAACTTAGGAATGGTGAGAAATATTCAGCTTCTTCATCACAAAATTGCTCTACATAATATCTTTAACTACATAAGGTTTTTGATTATATGAAGAAAAAAAGTTGCAATCTGGAAAAATACAAACTTCAAAAATGGTTATGGATCTAGAAAAAATAAACCCTCCACTAGATATTAAGAAAATTATATAGATAATTATTTCAGATGTACATTATTTTTAGCTCTATAGCCTAGATACAATAATGGTTAAGTATGTGTATATTTAGCCACGATATGGTGCTGACTGAAGTTGTTTTAATATTACATGTTATGCAAGCATGCTAGGTAGGAGTCTCAGTTCGGTAAATTCTGATGATGAGAATGAAAGATCAATCAGCTACTGTTTGCAGATGATACAGCTCTAGTGGCGGATTTGGAGGAGAAATGGTGTCAGTTGATAGAAGAATTTGGACGAGTGTGTAGAAGGAGGAATTTAAGAGTGAATGAGAATAAGAGTAAAGTAATGAAATGCACAAAAAAGGTGGTTGGTGGAAGGATGAATGTTGCATTGAATAATGAACAGTTTGAAGAGATGGAATGCTTCAAATATATGTGATTGAAGTGAATGGAGAGCAGTGGTGAATGCATAATTAATGACATGGCCTTGGCCACGTCATTACAACAGCCTGGTATACAAATAGATAGATCTATAGGTAACAAGACTTTAGCAAGAAAGAAAGTATAAAAATAGATTAAAAATAAGTAAATCAATAAAAGTTATCTCTATACTAGTGGTGATCACATTAATTGTTTGTATGTATTATATTGCGTTGATACTGTTTCTGGGAGCAAAGATCTGCAAAATGAAGTTATTATTGTAGTTTTCAATTTAAATTCAGTATTGCCAAAGCAAATATTGCTTTGCAACAACAATATAGTGACTAATGCCACCAGTCAGGTTTTGTCTTGTGAATGGCAACAATGAATCTATAAAATGGAACGATTGTCATTTTTTCTCCATAGGTAAGGCAATAACTACATTTCTGTCAACAGGTCGATCTTAACACCAATTTCTTGAACAACAGCCTTGAGCTTCTTAAAATCCGCAGAATACTCATCCAAGATACCAAGGACGAGACCCCAGGAGAGTATGTACTACTACTAACAATAACAACGATAATAATAATGATGATAATAATAATAATAATGATAATGATAATAATAATAATAATAATAATAATAATAATAATAATAATAATAATACATGATGGTTTGTAACACTGATGGTTTGACATTATTTTCCATTACCACTTCAGAGTGATGTTCTCGCGGCCGCAGGATCCATTTGGAGTCTACAATTATGTCTTGAACAAAATCAGTAAGTGTAATTGTTCTTAATTTTTTCTTATGCAACTGTTGATACTTGCAATTGTTCTTTACTTTCTACTTATGGCAACTGTTCATACTTGCAATTGTTCTTTACTTTCTACTTATGGCAACTTCATACTTGCAATTGTTCTTTACTTTCTACTTATGGCAACTGTTCATACTTGCAATTGTTCTTTACTTTCTACTTATGGCAACTTCATACTTGCAATTGTTCTTTACTTTCTACTTATGGCAACTTCATACTTGCAATTATTCTTTACTTTCTACTTATGGCAACTTCATACTTGCAATTGTTCTTTACTTTCTACTTATGGCAACTTCATACTTGCAATTGTTCTTTACTTTCTACTTATGGCAATTATTCATACTTGCAATTGTTCCTCACTTTCTACTTATGGCAACTTCATACTTGCAATTGTTCTTTACTTTCTACTCATGGCAACTGTTCATATTTGCAATTGTTCCTTACTTTCTACTTATGGCAACTTCATACTTGCAATTGTTCTTTACTTTCTACTTCTCACTTATGAAAGCTTTTTGGTTTATTGTGTAATGCCTACAGTACTGACAAAGGCAAAACTAATATATGTAATGGTATGAAGCCTTTTAACCTTCTACACTCCTCATATATAGCTGCAAATAAAAGAATTAACAATAACAAGTATGCAAGTGGCTTTCAACCCTTTCACAATAATGGAATTTGAACCTGGGTTATATATAGGGCGTCAAGCCTGTTATTCTACTCTCTGTCTAGGTGGTCACAGCAGAGGAGTAGCCTATAATTGTAAGATTAAACGAGTACTTACCAAGTATGAAGTTTGATCGTAATTTCACGAACATTTAACGACGTCACAGTGGTGCACAATGAGACGCTCCCCCACCATTCCACCATCAGTCCGTTTAGAGAATAGGTTTTAGGAAGCAGCCACCAACTACCGCTGAGAGCCCATGCCCCAAAGTGAGCTCCGTGAATAGATAGGGCAGGGAGGGAGGGCATTGTGCACCACTGTGACGTCATTAAATGTTCGTGAAATTACGATCAAACTTCATACTCGGTAAGTACTCGTTTAATCTTACAATTTCACGTCACAATATTTAACTGACGTCACAGCGGTACCCAATGAGAGCTTTAGAGAGGCTCCTAAAACCTACCAAATCACACAAATTTCAGAAAAACGGTCAGTATGGAGCCATGAAAAATAAAATCCATAGGAACAAATTAAGCACAACACTGTAATTCAGAAGATAGAAAACATTAACAATTATCAAAAAAATAGTGAAACACAGTCCCACAGGAACATGGAAAGAAAAATCACCCATCACCCATACCAAAAATGGGGTCAAAGAACCCTCACATTAAACCCTGAGCAGAGGAAAAGGCCAAACATTATATGACAAAATTGCCCTCGCAAACTGTCCATGCTGAGCGATGGGCATCCGGTAGTGTTGCATAAAGGTCGACTCCCTGGCCCAACCAATGGTGGAGACACTCGTGGATAACGGCAAAACCAGGGCCGCCTTGCTGGACCCATCACATCTCTCACTCAACGACGCAAAGTATCACGAGAGTCCAATCGTACTGGAGGTCGTATCATCAAGAAAAATCCCATAAGCGCTCCTCGGAAGGTCATTGTCCTATCAAGATAATGCTCAATAGTGTGCACAACGCATAAGCAGTTGTCATGCGGGTAAGCCTCAAAGACCACCCTTGATAGAAGGACCCCAGGACGGGAAGTTTTCACCAGATCGCCAATCCCAAAAACAACCTGAGTCTCAGAGACAAACAAATTTCTTGTGTCCAGCAAATGCAAAGTCTGGCCACGTTGGCCAGACAACAAGAACATAAGAACGACCAATTTTATGGATAACTGAGGAAAGGACAAATCCTCCGTGGGACCCAGACTGCAGATATTAATCCAGAACTAGCTGAGGATCCCAAGTCATGAAACGGGAAACTAAAGGATGTTGTCCCGCAGGACGTCCTTCAAAAGTAGCAACTGCAGAGATGCCAGACCGGATAGTGTTCATAGAGCTGTACCCTCGGCCTGTCTGCCGTTTAAATTCTGACAAAAGATAGTCCAGAAGGACATACACAGATGGTAGAAACAGATCCACTTCCCTGCCAAGGCAAAATGACAGCCAATTGTTGATACGCGGCCCATATTGAGCCTTAGTGTTAGATCTCCAGGACCAAGGGATAAACAGGGCAACCTCTGTTGAAAGGCCTCGACGTGTGAACGCTGCCCGGAGAGCACCATCGCTGTTAAGATCAACCCCCAAGCCCGAGGATGTGCAAGAATTAGCTGTTGCGGAAAAAGCAGAGGACAGCGTGGAAGCAAGACTGGATCGGCTGCCAATATTTGAAGGGTCATCGGAAACCACACCTGAGTTGGCCACAGTGGGAGAATCATCAGCGCCGTCGTCCCGTAGTCCTGCAGTTTCCGGAGAACCCTGGATATCAAACTGAAAAGTGGAAAGCATATAAACTCTTCCCACCCCAATCCAAGGTAAAGGCATTAATGAACATAGCAGATGGGTCTGGCCTCCAAGAAACATAGTCAGGTAACTGAGCATTTATCTGTGTAGCAAAAAGATTGATATCAGGAGTATAAAAACGCTGACAAACCATCCTGAAAATACACGGCTGTAACATCCTCTCACCATCCATCCTACTGACTCTAGACTCTGTGTCTGCTGTCACATTGTATAAACCCTGTACATGCTGTGCCAACAAAATAATATCCCTAGAAGCAGCCCACTCAAAAAACTGTTCTGTAAAAGCATGAAGTGTAGGTCGTGTGCTACCACAACGATCAATCCATGCAACCGCAGTGGTGTTGTCAGAGCGAAGCCTAATATGAGCCATTCTTATCCCGACAAAGTGACTGCAAGCCCAACAGAATGGCCCTTAACTCCAAAGAGTTTAAATGATCCAGCTCCATGTGGGCCCAGTGACCTCCAGTTGTAAAGTCCCCCATCGAAGCACCCCAGCCAGTCAGGCAGGCATCTGTAAACAGCTAACATGTTGGAGAAGAAGAGCGAGCATCTCAAACAACGCAGGAATTATAATTGCCATAGGACCGAGAGAGATCCCTGATACGAATAATCTCCAGGTACCTGTAACAGAGAGGAGCTAACTCTACAGCAGGCTCAGAAGCCACCGCTAAACCAATAAAAGAGGACAAGTCTTGTAAGGTGATATCTCTGTTGAGGAGGAGCAAACCTTTTTCCCTGATGCGCTTCCTCCTACAGGAGGGCAAAGTCAAGGAAACAGAGTCAAGAACCACATTAAGGAATGTAACCCTCTGGGTAGGCTCCAGGACCGACTTCCGCACATTGATGGTGAGACCCAGAGAATGAAAGAAGTGCAAGGCATAGCCCACCTGGGCCCGCGAGGCCTCTACCGATGAAGCAATAAAAAGACAGTCATCTAAATAACAAACCACAACCATTCCAAGGGACCGAAGATGGGAGAGGACAGGTTTCAGTAACTTTGTAAAGGTGCGAGGAGCAGAAGATAACCCCTGAGGGAGATAAGTAAATTTAAAAGCGCAGCCCTTCCACCAAAACTGAAGCCACTTCCTATCCTCAGGCCTAACATAAACTGAATAATAGATGTCCTTGAAATCAACTGTAACAAAAAAACAGTTAGGGAGGATTAAAGGAATCACATCCTTCAGAGTGTCCATCTTAAAAAGAATATAAGGCACATGAACATTAAGGTCCATCAAGTTTAGAATAACCCTCGCTGGCCCGAACCAGCTTTATGATGGAAAACAAAACCGTGATCTTCAGATAAACAAAGCTCGACTATTGACTGTTTGAGGAACTGATATAAGACATCGTTCAGGGTCTCATCATCCGCCCGAGACAGGGTGAGAGGACGTGGAGGCACAGTCTGAAAAGGTATGGACACAAATTCTAGAAATTTTCCCTTCACCACATCATGAATCCAAGGATCCTGCATGAGACCCCCACAGTAGGTTAGCAGAGAAAATGTTACACCCTCTAAAGTTATCAGGTGTATTAACTAAAGGAGGAAACCCGGAACTCACTGGAGAGGTTACTGCAGCTTCGGCCCATGCATCCCCTCTCCTGGGGAGGCTGCTGGCCTAAAAAAGGCCGGGACTGGAAATAGCACTTACCAAGGTACTAATATGGCAAGAAAGCAACAGCTGCTTCCATTCCTAGGTCAGGTCACTTTGGGAATCACTTTTGAGTGTATCTAACACATCACTTTCCCTCATTAGCACAAGTTACTTAGGTGTTATTACAGTGTTACACCCGTCTCATTATGAAGGTCACCTAGGCGTTAAAGGGTGTGTTTTGCACATATAACACACTCATCTATTGCTTTTCTGTCACAATGACTTCGTTCATCAGATGTAAATTGTTACTTACTTGTTACTTGTTGTCGTTATATAACAGATCCCACTCAGCCAATGGCGCTCTGCAGGACCGTTCACATATGATTTTATCAAAGAGCATATGAATCACGAACAGTCATGTCATCAAGATTGTAGCACTCAGAGAATAAGTATCTCTTTATTGTGTTAACAACTGACCACGGAGGCCGACCTAACCCTCACCGTTAGGTTAAATTTTTATAGGTTAGGTTAAGTTAGATAAAAAGTGAAGTTGGAAAGTCTGAATCAAGCAACACAAGAACAATGTCGGGCTCGGCGGGTGTAACACTGTAAATTTACTATTATTTTCCTGTTTATATTTGTTATTTGTATAACGTTCAAGTTTTAGTCATTGTGCAGGATGGTAGAACACATCTCAGTGATAGGCTAAGTGACAGCAAAGATGGTCTGGATGGAAGCATGGCACTCCTCAAAGTTGCAGAGTGCCATCGTAATGGTGCAGCAGTGTCACCGTAATAGTGCAGCAGTAATGGACACAGATATACAAGTTACTAACACCCTCTCCAGGCACGGGGGAGCGCTCAGCCTAACACGTGAAGGCGGAGAAGCGCAAGCTGGAGGAGGGAGTGTGGAAATATCTACCAAAGACCGACTCCTCTTAGCAGACTTATCTAAGTCGTCCTTCTCCAAGTTCCCACGCTTTTTGCTACTCGATGACGAAGAAGAGGGACGCCTCACACCTGGGTGGCGACGTTAAACAACGCAACCAGAGACAGAGAGGGTCAGATAAACACCATATGTTGTCTCCTAGGGCGGTAGGAACCAACCCACAGCTCAAAACTGCATAGTAAATAATACATATGGCAGTAAAAGCATCCGTAGATCCAGATATATTTCACCCACAGTCAACTTAGGACTGTATAGGAGAAAGCTTCCCAGGCAAACTTCAACCAGGGAGAAGCGAAGTCAGATAAACACCATATGTTGTCTCCTAGGGCGGTAGGAACCAACCCACAGCTCCAAATTGCATAGTAAATAATACATATGACAGTAAATGCATCCGTAGATCCAGATATATTTCATCCACAGTCAACTTAGGACTGTATAGGAGAAAGCTTCCCAGGCAAACTTCAACCAGGGAGAAGCGAAGCAGCTGACGTGTGGGGACTGTGGGGAGGTAGAACCTGAACTGATGGTGGAATGGTGGGGGAGCGTCTCATTGGGTACCGCTGTGACATCAGTTAAATATTGTGACGTGAAATTAGCATCTCTCTCTCTCTCTCTCTTTATCAGTGGCCCTAAGTAATGAGATGGGTCTATCAGAACCTTTTCCCTTGTTGTGCTGAACGCCTGAATGATAATAATGAGCCTCAATAACAATAGCCTCCTAGTTGAGACCTGTCTTCCTTCCTTCCTACAGTGATCCCCTACGGCGCCCTGGAACCTCTCACCACCTTCAACAAAATGCCCAACTACCTGAAGTACGCAGGAATCGGCTACATGATTAGCCACTTAGTGTGGCATGGTTATGACTCATCAGGTAAGGTTTGGTGATGGCAAGTAGGGGTAGGGGGGGAAGGAGAATGTGTCAAATATATTTCCTTAATATGTATGTGAAACAAGTTTTCTTAATGTGTGCAATAGAAATATTTCAAGAAATGTATGTGAAACTATTTTCCTTGATAATATAACCTGAAATAAGTTTCCTTTATGAAATGCTTATGAAACCAGTTTCCTTGATAATGTACCTCAGTGGTACAGTGGTTAGCACGTCTGACTGCGGATCCGCTGGCCCGAGTTCAATCCCAGATGAGGGCAGTCAGCGCACAAGTCACCCAGCTGTTCATCCTCCCAAGCGGGTTGATCAATAAATGGGTCGATAAATGGGTGGCTAGAGAAACTTGGGGAAGATAAAATGTGGAAACTTGGATGTCACATTGGCCCTGTGTCCCAAGGTAACATTAATTTCCACCACAGGCTCGTAGGTCAATGTGACGGGAGATGAGCGCCCGCACCTATGCACAGCTACAGCATATGAACACACTTTACCTTTATAATGTGTAAAAGAAGTTTCCTTGATAACATTTAGGTGAAAAGTCGTCTTGATATAATAAATTAATTGAGAAATAATATTCATAAAAGGCTAAACTGAAATTACTACATGGTTGGATTATGGAGTCTACTTGGATATCGGTACTCAATGTCATGATTCTAAATCTAACAGTAAGCTGTCCTGTTATACATTCTTTCAAGTCTACATTAATTATTTCACTCAAACTCGTTGTCTATCCACCCTTATAGTGATTAATCAACCACTATATTTCCATCGGGATCTCTTCCAACTTGAACTTCATCACCCCTATTTGTTTTCTGCATCACAAACCGTTGGCGCCAATAGACTTTATGGAGGCTAAGATGGAATGCCTCTTGCCCGTTATTTGGTATATGTTTTAATTTTTTATAGTGACGCCTCCGATGTTTATGTTCTCTCTTGAATATGTTGAGAACGAGAGAGGCTATTGCTGCTACAGCCTCAAATGCATATAAACATTGTAAGTCCCGTCTGAGGACAGTATGGCAGCAATTTTGGTAAACTTTAGCCACTCAGCGGTAATACCAACAAAAGAAAAGTGGCCAGCAGAAGACGGAACCCTAGGTTTGCATGCCCAAATGCTAACCACTGTACTACCACCTTCCTTTTTGCAACATAGAGCCTAATAAAGGATCTTCCTTTTATTTCTGAGTAGGTAAAAGAAAACCTGATGATGGTAAATGCCTCAAATTAGATTTTGTTATCCATGTGCAAGCCAATACTTCCCAAATGACTATTCCTCCTTAGTGGCACTCAGCAAATCCTTTCTTCCCCACACTTGGCGTTTTTTGTGTTTCCTACATGAAGTATCTTATCTTGGTAGCACAAGGGCTGAGGTAGTAATATTACATCTTGGCAAGCAACAGAAAAGTGAGATGTACATAAAAGGTTAAGAGCTCCTAATTCAGAACTGTGGACATCTGCCATAGTAACAAAAAATAATCCAGAATCCTAATTTGGACACAAAAGATTAGGGAAAGATTCTATTATATGCTTTTGAAAAGAGTACAGCCATAGTTTGAGATGGAGCTTTTGCAAGGATGACCATAATGCATATAAGAGTTGTACCAGATTTTTCCAACTTCACAATCAAAGGAAAGGTGTAGGATTTCCATGATTACTTGTCAAGGTTCAACATCTAGACATACATAGCAGGTTTGTGATGTGCTTGTAGTGGTGCAAATATATAGCAATCTTGCCTTTGCAGAGTACAGTGTTTTGTAGTGTGGTGTTTGAGTGTGACAGTGATGACAGTGATGGCTCATCACAACTATCAGTGGTTTATAATTCCCATAGACAATCAAAGTTCCATGGGAATGTTTTGCAAGGATGATAACAGGTGTTTTGTTGCTACAAAATTACCAATTCTTTAGCAGGTTTGTGTTACATTTTCTTTCTACCATTTCAGGAGTAAATTTTTTACATGACAAACATGAAAAAATACCAGGACACAAGATTTTTTCAGATGACTTGGAAAACCTTCGAAAACAATATACAAAGCAAAAAACCTACAACAATCTCAATGGTCCTTCAGTAAATTACAGTGTAAGTTAAAGTGCATTAATCTTACCACACAGCACACACATGAAAAAAAGTGTTCAGTAGTAAGTAGTAAAAGGAAGGCTGTCATTTAATATATATATATATATATTTCCTAAAATGCTTGTTTCTAGAATTATGAAACAATTAAAGAGAACCTTTGTATTCAAAGTAAGTATTACAAACAACCACCGAGCCTGTGTGTGTGTATGTGTGTGTGTGTTTGTTTGAGTATTACAAACAACCACTGAGCCTGTGTGTGTGTGTGGTTGTTTGAGTATTACAAACAACCAAAAAAAATTTTTCAACCCGATACTTAATTTCAGATATTTTTGTGGATGAATTTTTGTCATGGCATCCATGTGAGCAGAGTTCCTTAGTGGCAATAGTTCTATATTGATGAGTGTGACTAAAACCTTTTAACAAAGTATAAATTCAAAATGTTCATTAGTTCATTTCCCTAACCCTTATAAGGGAACTTAAGTATACCTTTGGCATTTATTCACTAATCATTCACTTCATAAACACCCACTCTGTTAAGTTTTCCACAACTAAACAAAAAAACCTGTGTGATAGTCTTAATGTCTTGAAATTTTGCTAAAACTGTGTTGTGGCTTTACCTAAAAGCAATTTTATTCTGGTAACAGATGAGTAACTTGTCTATGAATGAAATTTGGGCAGACACCAAAGCAATACAACTGGCATGGGATGCCTACCTTCTCATAAATGGTAAGTTACCTTCCTAATGTATACCTGCTGCTTGGGGGAGTAGAATTCATGTGCATTCTCTGCTGCTTGGAAAATATGATTTAGCTGCTTTCTCACGTGTTTCTGCATATTTGTAAACCCTCCAAAGCCATGTGGTTATATTAGTAGTGTCAAAACACTTACCTCTCACTATCCACAGACTTGCATCCCATGTTTGGCTGTTACAAAAATGTTCCAGTCTGTGTCCACCACAGTCCATTTATTTGCCTTTTACATTATGTTATACTATTTTTTTTCTAATTTACTGACTGTCTTGAAGCTGTTTGCTCTTCGCAAACTTCTTAGTTACCATAATTCTACACATTCCCATCTTTTTTACTTCATTCTCAACAGGACAAACTTCACCAACACAAAGCATTGCTCCTCTGAATGCTTTAAGATAGTGAAACTTGACCTGTTAGATATCAGGTCAAAAGGCTGGAACATACTTTCTCCGTTTCCATTTTGAAAGGCTTTTTATATACATACATGCACTTCCACTTTGCTGTCCTTTTGTGTCTATCAAGTACCTAGATATTATAGTAGTAGTGTAGCTAAATAGACAGCCTCGTTAGGTCCAGTAGGGCTGTTGCTGTCTGTTCTTCCTTTGTACTCCTTTGTATATCAGCTTTGTTTACTTAATGCCACTACTCCCTGCTGCATCATTTAATCTCCTTGAATCTTCAAAACTATACACACACATAATGATACATGGTCTAATTTTCCACATCTTTATCCCACAACAGAGATCAGAGCCACTAGTTCCCCTCTGCCGACAGATATTTGTAAGTATTATGATTGAAATGTGGTGATAGTAGTGATGGTTATGGGAGAATAATAATGGTAATAATAGTAGTGGTTAGGAGAGTGTGGTGGTGATGAGTAATAATGGTTTGAGAAAGGAACAAAAGGGAGCAATGACCTACTATATGTTTGCTTTGCCCTATAATCCGAAGTGAGATTTGCAAATGATCACGGGAGGGGAGGAAAGGGGAGGGGAGGGGATGGGAGGGGAGGGGAGGAGAGGAGAGGGGAGGGGAGGAGAGTGAGGCTTTTTTAGCAATGAGTGTGGAGGGGTGGGTGGCACAGGCAGTGGTTGGGGCCATTGTGGGGCAGTGACAGAGACAGACACATAAAATCACTCATTGCAGCTCCTTTCTTGAGGCCAGATTCTTGTCCTTATCTTCCCTAGTGTGTAGTTGAGTAGGTGAAACAGTACATTCTGAGGTGGACTGTGCATGTGGAAAGGAAAAGTAAAGAAGCTGAATATTGTAACTATTTTGAACATATCTTACAGGAAGTTATCGTAGGTTTTCTTGGCTTAGGATTTAAGATTTATGTTTTTTCCCCGCTCTTAGATAATCAAAAATCCTATCGCCGTCGTAGATCCCTGGACCCTATCGCCGACCCATCTCACAAAGAGTACCAAGAAATGCCACTCATCTGGCTTGACCTCCCTCCCAATAAACTTTACTATCTCAACTGGGCACAGGTAAGGCTGATGCTATTTTCTATCGTTGAAAGTTATTATTTCACATTTTCACCTTTCATATTTAGTGACTGAAAGCCTTCAACTTACACTTAAGTTGCTTAGTTAGGCCTTCTTTGAAACCATGAAGTACTATTGATATTCACCTTGTTTGCAATATTACATGAATTTCAAGAGTCGTTTAGTCAAGTGTACTTTGATTCTTGTTCCTTGGATCACATCTTATCCTTGTACACTATATAACAGACCAAAATACAAGTGCCATTGTTACCAATTCCATCTTTTCGCACAACCAGTGTTGCCAAATCACTTCTGACAAAAAATTAAGGTTTAAGAATATGCAAATTGTGACAACCCGACATTATTGTGGATGGGGACAGTAGTTGTCGTTGTAGTTTTCGTAAAGTTTAAGAATACGGCCCTTAGACACAACCATTTTCTTACTAACATGCTTCAATAATTCTTGCTGCCCATCTACATTTTGTGTTATATTCTACAACCAATACTTTGCCATCAAATGAGACACAAACTGCTGAGACTGTGTCGTGTTGCATTTGTGATGGATATAAATTATATGGTTCCTTGGGTGTAAGGAATAAATGCATCTGTTCACCTTGTAAACCATAAAGTAAAACAATAAAAATTAACAACAAAGGTCCAAGCGTGCAGGACGGGTGCAAGTGTATTTTCTTAGTTTAATGAACACAACACTAAGATATGACTTTATCGTCAAGCTTTGGATGATTTCACTTCCAGGTTGTCATTAAGTGTTGAGCTGGTCATAATAACCTCCTCACCTTCAATCAAGAGACAACCAAAACATGTTGATGTTTTTTATCATGAATAATGTGTCAAGGAGTCAGCATCAAGTGTTATAATGAGATTAATGAGTTAGTAATGATGATAAAGTGGAGTGTACTCACATTTATTTTTCTGACTCAAACAAGATAATTTTGTCACTTTTTTTCAGCACCACTGTAGTGACAGCAATGAACTTAAGATGTTAGAGGTGATGGAGAGCAGGCAGCCACCTGGAAGAGTAAGGTGAGACACAAGTGATTAATGATACTCTACTGACACTTTCACAGACATCTTGCCACTCAGGCCGACACATTCACACACATTTAATTGTTTCACTTTATAAAGGCAACTATCATTTTAATATGTATGAATGTAAACTCTTCTCCTCCTTTACTCCTTTCAAACACCATCACTTTGCTTTTGTTTACATTCACCTTAAACTTCCACTTTTACACACACTTTCTAACACATCTACCATCTTTTGGTGGCCTTGTCAAAGCCAGGGAAGGGTGGGGATGATTTTTTTGGTGTGCATTCCCCAGTGCACCTGTTAGTTTTAAATGTTCATAATTGGCCAAGGTGAGCCGAGTGTAAGTGGGGGATATAACTGGTCTGCTCCCCATAACCCTCATGGAGAGTAAGGGTAATGAAAAAGGGAGAGTATACTGTGCCCATGGCACCCTCAGGCCGTTCATGACTGAACTTGTTGTTAGCCTTTCATCCTCTCAGCATGGCTCTCACACTTTAGGAGAGAAGGAGATAGTGAGAGGTTAAGAAGAGATTGATGAAACAAGGGGAAATAAAGCTAGAAAAATAAAAAGGCCAAGCCAAAGTTAGTTGGACCGGAGACTGAAGTCTGAGGCATCGCAGCATCACACCTCAATTTATCATCCCCAAGTCCCTCCACAACGGCAATGGCCTTGGGAATAGAGAGATGAGAGTGTGTAATACAAGCTTACAATTATATTTGTTGTTCGATCAAACACATTGACATGTGGTGCCCAGGGGGGGGATTGGGGGCGTTATTTTTATTTGTAATTGTTAATTGTTGTTATTCTATTCTTTATTTAATTAATTTGTTTTACTATCACTTCACTGCTGAAGGACCACCAGTGTGGTGCCTTGTCATTAAATTAACTTCGAATGGGGAACTCTCATGGCAATTAAAAAGATATTTACTTTGATTAATTATATTAATTAATGGTCCCTGATGTTGGATATTTCCCTGAATATTAAGAAAAGAAAGCTGCCACCATCCCCAAAGGTTTAGTGAGAATTAGGGGATTCTCAGGGAATTTGATTTCTTCCTAAAGGGAAGTTAAAATATTCGAAAGAGAAAATAATTACTACCAGGGAAATATAGGCGACCAATGAAAAGAAAGGGGGAACTGATTTAACAATTTAGTTATTTGGTAGAGTGGACTGAGTTTCAATAAGGCACATGGATTCGTGGATTTGTTTCATATCCTTTTTCAAGAGTGTTGAGCACCTCCCACATTAACCTTACCACACCAACGGAGGTTAGTATTAACACAGAATCACTTTCTCAGATTTTACTTGAGTTATTTATTTAATGTATACTTTGAATATCACAGGCTGATCATTGAGTCTTAGAAACACGGCTTAGTTATAGTATCAGACAACTTAATGACTCAAGGCAGAAAAATATCTTCCTCAAAAAGAAAATAAATACAGAGTTGGCAATACTTATCTCACCTCGAGATACCAAACTCTTCACACATTATAAATTATACCCTTGACTCCCTTCCCTGAAAAAATATCACCTTAAAAATGTTATAATTTTGTAACTGGGCCTGAGAACAGTTAAAGAACCTTTTCTCAGGGGATTTCCGAAAGTAAGGTGATCTCAATGTTTCTGTTTATGCATACATAGTATAATTCTTCCTCCCTAAGTAGGAATACGCGATTCCTATTCCTGAATACATGGGCTGGGTCTATCAGACCGTCTTACGTGACACATAGTTTCCTAAAGCTTAACTTGGAAATTTGGCAGTGGCTTTCTAGCCGTTCATTTATCTACAAAAAACAAAAGAAAGTAAATGAGAAATTGGTGTAACTGTCGTGGAGGCATTCTTTCCCTGTGGACGTGATAATAGCTTAGTTCCGAATCAGTATAATTCACTTCCTTAACTCAGAAGTTAATACACAGTCACAATAACATAGAAATTACCGTGAAAAATATATATTGTACACCATGAAATATTTTGTAGGGGAATAGGGGACCATGCGGTTTTGAAACCACGTTGTCCTTCTTGAAGAAAAGGAAATTGGTATTATCCACTTATAATAGATCTCAATAGGGGTTTACATGTATTGTCAGACTACTGGGGAAGATTATGGACTATATAATAATGGTGAGAGGCATTGGATTTCACAAATATTGAGAAATTTCGAGAGCGATGTCACTCACCTGTGGACGTGATAATAGCTTAGTTCCGAATGACGCTCTCTGGGAAGAAGGCGGGAGATGAGAAGGGGGAAGGGGGGGTTTCGAGGATATTCCTCCTTTGATCTTATTATTAATTGATTATTGAGACGTGAAATAGTTATCAATTTATCGGAAATTAATTTTTACGCTAAATAAGTGACATTTAGATATCTATTGAACCTGATCTCTGGATTACTATATAAGGGAAAATTCTGGTGTACGTGACTTTTTGCACGTCGACGAGCCCCGGGGCATGATCACCTCATATGATGCAATATTACGTCATTCTTAACAAAGTTTTGTGGGAAGATAACTAAGTAGGTTAATTATATTAAACTATGGAGAGCATTTTGACAAATTAATGACTATTAATAGTGATTAGATTATGATACTAATTTCTTTCCATAGAAAACTGTCTGGTGGGAGGGGTTGACTGCATAGGATTTGAAAGTTTGGAGAAACAATTCTAATATAAACATTAATATAAACATATAGTATAAAATTATGAATGATGTGTGAGTAAAAACATTTATATAATGCAGTATCCCCTTGGGAATACAGGATCTAAGGGCAGACTAAACAAAACAAAAAGGTACATTCAGTAGGCCTATTTGAGATTAACTTGGAGGCATCACAGACATACATCAACTTTCTCACAGAATATTGATATTATTATTAATATTCAAAGTGTTATACTATTCAACCTAACTACTCACCTTCATCTTGCAAAAACATGGATGTTTTCATGGATTAACAAGGTGATAAAATAATCTAGGTAACTACCTATACATCATATAGTTATGGTAGGATTAATGAGAGAGCCTTATCTCCATCAAGTTAAGCTGCTGTCAGCCAGGATTGAACTCACACAAGTTAGGGTACAAGCCGAACACTGCATCACCGAGCCACACCACACCCTGGCTATGTTGTGCCTTGTAAGGTGCTGAAGAAGTATTGTGGGCAAGTTTTACGATGAGCCTGGAACCAATCACACTTTTTCCCATAAGATCAATGTTCAAATTGTTGTGAAATGAAAGTTTCACTTACTTTTCTGCCGGTACACTTAAGTGCAAGACTTGGTACACTATTGCAGTGTGAATCATTGTTAATGTTGACCGACTCTTCAGGTAATACTGATAGCATACAAACACACAAGACTCATACATAATGGTACTCGGATGCAATGTCAACACACCTTTTCTAGATCCTCTAATTTTCTAACATATTCATTACTTTTTTGCACAAATCTGGTAAGATCAAAATCACTTTGTAACATAAGTTCCTTATGTCATGGTATGTTCTACCTCCCTCATTAAATCCTCACAATTGTTCATATATAAGTGAATAAATGCAGCTGTCCATCCTCATGTAGTACACTGAAACATACTATAATTTTCCTGATACAAAGATGATGAAGTATATATCATGTTTTGTAACTTTTCTATAACTTTTAAATTGATGTATTTCTCCTTTTCTCTGGCTCAGGGTAAACTTTGTGGTGGAAAATGATGAACGCTTCCGCAAGGTCTTCCAATGCGAGGGGTGAAGGCTCCTCCTCCTACCATGCCTGTCACCTCACACTGCACAGGCCACCCGCTACCCACCACTCACCAGTCACATCAAGATTGTATACTTCATCTCTTACTACACACTACACACAAGATTGCAAGATACTTCTCAAACTTAATTGATCTTCCGTTTTGGAACTTTACTTTACACATTGAAGGGAGTAGGGTGATGTGAGGGTGTACCGATCTAGGGGGTGTAGCGAACAGGTGTCATAATATCCCCTAATAATAATAACTAAATAATTAGCCCAATAATTTAAAAGAAGATAATGGAAAGCCTCAAGATAGCGGCAGAGTTTTGTTTAAAGTGCCTGGCGTCAGACTGTCAGGTGAGTTTTTCAATTTTTTCGATGCGTGATGTTATATTTCACGTTTCTTATATAGTGTTTCCTGACCGCGAAAGTTTACTGATTCCGGTGGTATGACTGTTATTAGTGACAACTATGTATCTACCATGATATCTTGGATATATCGAAGGGGGGGTATATCTTTAGTTGGCTTCAGTAGCCTATTAGTATATAGGTTAGTATACAATTTCATAAATCTTAGTTTTGTAACCATTTCCAGTTGGAAATTAATATCTAAGACTAAAACTATTTTAGTTTGACAGTACAAACTATGTTGGAAATATATTTGGACACATTTAAGTGGTATATATCAATATAATTATCAGCTATTAGGTTAAAAAGGCTCTTAGTTCATTTGCCTTCAATATTTCATTTGAGCATAGCATTTAAAACAATGTTCTGATTCATTTTATTAGTAAAAATGATGGTGTTCGGAACACCCCCTATAGTGGGGGTGATCCGGACAGTCATACCCATTTGAAATAAACCTTGATTGTGAACCGTGTATATTTCTTACAGTTTTGAAAAAATCACCAAGATAGCCCTGTACCAGAGGTATATTTTCCTCTCAATGTTTTTCAATAGTTGTTTTTCTGATTTATAATGAATATTTTTCCCTTAGTAGTTCGGATTACCCCTACCTCACCCTACTTACTAAGCATGATTTTTTTTATAGTTTTGTAGATCTTATCCAGTCTCCTAAAGCATGTGAAATTCTTTTTTTATATATAACTTCTGTTGATCCCATAAATAAACATTAGTAATTTTTTTGTTTTTTAAATATTACCTCTTTCACCCCTCAGGGTGTGGCGTAGACCATTTCAGGTCTCATCATTAAAAACTCCATATACTCACACACACATACACACACACACACACACACACACACACACACACACACACACACACACACACACACACACACACACACACACACACACACACACGCAAAACTTCTGCGTAGAGTGAAGGATGATGATGATTGCGAGGAATTGCAAAGTGACCTAGATAAGGTGTGTGATTGGAGTTGCAAATGGCAAATGGATTTTAACAATGGCAAATGCAAAAAGATTGAATTTGGTAAAAGCAGCAAAAGGTGCAGTTTCAACTATAAGCTAGGACATGAGACAATAAAAAAGGCAACAGAGGAAAAAGATTTGGGAGTGATATTTTCAGAGGATTTATCTCCGGAAAAGCATATCAATAAGATAACAGGCGAAACCCTCAATCTACTGAAGAACATAAGAACTGCCTTTGCCTATCTAGATGAAGAAATGATGAGGAAGATAATCACTACAATGATTCGCCCTAGATTAGAATACGCAGCAGTAGCTTGTTCACCACATGAAAAAAATCACATCAAAAAGCTGGAACGTGTTCAAAGAGCAGCAACAAAGATGATTCCGGAACTTCAAGATCTGCCATACGAAGAGAGACTAGCCAGGATGCAGCTTCCAACCTTGGAGAAGAGACGCGAGAGAGGCGATATGATTGCATTGTTCAGATTAGTGAATGGAATGGAACAAATAGACAGAGAAGATCTACTTGTTCTAAACGAAAGAGATACAAGAGGACACGAAAGGAAATTAAAATCTGCCACCTGTAGAAGAGATATCAAGAAGTTCAGCTTCCCTCAGAGAAGCATCAGGACGTGGAATGGACTGGAGGGCGAGGTGGTGTGTGCTAGAAACGTTCATAATTTCAAGAAAAAGTTAGATAAAAGCAGTCATGGAGACGGGACAGTACGAGCTTAGCTCCTCTCCCGTAAGTCACAACTAGGTAAATACACACACACACACACACACACACACACACACACACACACACACACACACACACACACACACACAGAAGAAAGTGTGAAGAATGTGAGACTGTTATGGATGGATTAAGGAATGAAAATGAGGCTTTGAAGGTCAAATGTAATGAGTATGAGGGCGCCATTCAGGACATGAAGGACAAGATGGAGGTGGGTGCTGGAGGGATGGAAGGGGGAGTTAACGAGGCTAAGTTTGAGGAGCTGAAAAATGCTTGGAAGCAGGAAAAAGAGATCAAAAAAGTAACTTTTAAGGAAGTGATAGAAAAACAGATTCAAGAGAAGACCAAGGACACAGTGATACAAGTCATAAAGGAGAAGGAAGGATTAGTTAGGGATACGGTCGAGAAGAAAAAGTCTATGGTCATTTTTGGACTACAAGAAAAGAAAAAACCCAGTCAAGATGGCGAGAGAGAAAGAGGAGAGAGAGATGGTGAGAGATATTGTAACATTGGTTCAAGATGAAGAGCAAGGTCTGGAACGAGAAATAGAAGAAGTGTTTAGACTTGGTAAATATAAGGAGGGAGGAAAGAGACCATTAAAAGTAAGAATGAGATCACAAGTGGCGACAGAAGGGATCTTGGCAAGAACATGGAAATTAGCTGAGAGAGAAGAGTACAAGAACGTCTGGATAAAACGTGACATGAATGTGGAAGAGAGAGAAAGAGAGAAGGACTTGAGGAGAGAAGCCAAGGAAAAAAACGACCAGAGGACAGGGAACGAGAAAGAGGAATTTTACTGGAGGGTGATGGACATGAAACTACGGAAATGGTACATGAGGGGGAAAGAGAGGGAGGTGGTGGGAGCACAAGAGGAGGGAGAACAACAGTAGTAGAAGGAAGAAAAGTTAATGTGGAAAATGGGGCGTTGAAACTGATGTATACAAACATTGATGGTTTACTCTCGGGAGTGCTGGAATTGAAAGATTACCTAGTAGTTAACAGACCTCAAGTGGTATGCTTAGCAGAAACGAAACTCAAGCAAGAAGTTCAACTAAACTTTAAGAATGAGGGTTACAATATCTGAAGCAGGGACAGAAAAGACAAAGGAAGTGGGGGAGTGCTAATTGTAAGATTAAACGAGTACTTACCTGGTATGAAGTTTGATCGTAATTTCACGAACATTTAACGACGTCACAGTGGTGCACAATGAGACGCTCTACAACCATTCCACCATCAGTCCGTTTAGAGAGTAGGTTTTAGGAAGCAGCCACCAACTACCGCTGAGAGCCCATGCCACAAAGTGAGCTCCTTGAATAGATAGGGCAGGGAGGGAGGGCATTGTGCACCACTGTGACGTCGTTAAATGTTCGTGAAATTACGATCAAACTTCATACTTGGTAATTACTCGTTTAATCTTACAATTTCACGTCACAATATTTAACTGACGTCACAGCGGTACCCAATGAGAGCTTTAGAGAGGTTCCTAAAACCTACCAAATCACACAAATTTCAGAAAAAGGGTCAGTATGGAGCCGTGAAAAAGAAAATCCATAGGAACAAAGTAAAGCACAACACTGTAATTCAGAATATAGAAAACATTAACAATTATCAAAAATATAGTGAAATACAGTCCCACAGGAACATGGAAAGAAAAATCACCCATCACCCATACCAAAAATGGGGTCAAAGAACAGTCACATTAAACCCTGAGCAGAGGAAAAGGCCAAACATTATATGACAAAACTGCCCTCGCAAACTGTCCATGCTGAGCGATGGGCTTCCGGTAGTGTTGCGTAAAGGTTGACTCCCTGGCCCAACCAATGGTGGAGACACTCGTGAATAACGGCAAAAACAGGGCTGCCTTGCTGGATGATGCAAATCTAGTCGAATGGGGAGAAAATATAGTAAGGTCAATGCCAGCAGTCCCCATCACATATCTTACCCAACGACGCAAAGTATCACGAGAGGCCCACCGTACTGGAGGTCGTGTCGTCAAGAAAAACCCTGTAAGCGCTCCTCGGAAGGTCGTTGTCCTATCAAGATCATGCTCAATGGTGTGCACAACGCATAAGCAGTTGTTATACGGGTAAGCCTCAAAGACCACCCTTGACAGAAGGACTCCAGGACGGGAAGTTTTCACCAGATCGCCAATCCCAAAAATAACCTGAGTCTCAGAGACAAACAAATTTCTTGTGTCCAGCAAATGCAAGGTCTGGCTACGTTGGCCAGTCAACAAGAACATAAAAACGACCAATTTTATGGATAACTGAGGAAAGGACAAATCCTCCGTGGGACCCAGACTGCAGATATTAATCCAGAACTAGCTGACGATCCTAAGTCATGAAACGGAAAACTAAAGGATGTTGTCCCGCAGGACGTCCATCAAAAGTAGCAACTGCAGAGATGCCAGACCGGATAGTGTTCATAGAGCTGTACCCACGGCCTGTCCCCCATTTAAATTCTGACAAAAGATAGTCCAGAAGGACATACACAGGTGGTAGAAACGGATCCACTTCCCTGCCGAGGAAAAATGACAGCCAATTGTCGATACGCGGCCCATATTGAGCCTTCGTGCTAGATCTCCAGGACCGAAGGATAAACTGGGCAACCTCTATCGAAAGGCCTCGACGTGTAAACGCTGTCCAGAGAGCACCATCGCTGTCAAGACCAACCCCCGAGCCCGAGGATGTGCAAGAGTTAGCTGTTGCGGTAAAAGCAGACGACAGCGTGGAAGCAAGACTGGGTCGGCTGCCAATATTTGAAGGGCCGCCGGAAATTACACCTGAGTTGGCCACAGTGGGAAAATCATCAGCGCCGTCGCCCCGTAGTCCTGCAGTTTCCGGAGAACCCTGGACATCACACTGAAAGGTGGAAAGCATATAAACTCTTCCCACCCCAATCCAAGGTAAAGGCATTAATGCACATAGCAGATGGGTCTGGCCTCCAAGAAACATAGTCAGGTAACTGAGCATTTATCTGTGTAGCAAAAAGATTGATATCAGGAGTATAAAAACGCTGACAAACCATCCTGAAAATATACGGCTATAACATCCTCTCACCATCCATCCTACTGACTCTAGACTCTGTGTCTGCTGTCACATTGTATAAACCCTGTACATGCTGTGCCAACAAAATAATATCCCTAGAAGCAGCCCACTCAAAAAACTGTTCTGTAAAAGCATGAAGTGTAGGTCGTGTGCTACCACAACGATCAATCCATGCAACCGCAGTGGTGTTGTCAGAGCGAAGCCTAATATGAGCCATTCTTATCCCGACAAAGTGACTGCAAGCCCAACAGAATGGCCCTTAACTCCAAAGAGTTTAAATGATCCAGCTCCATGTGGGCCCAGTGACCTCCAGTTGTAAAGTCCCCCATCGAAGCACCCCAGCCAGTCAGGCAGGCATCTGTAAACAGCTAACATGTTGGAGAAGAAGAGCGAGCATCTCAAACAACGCAGGAATTATAATTGCCATAGGACCGAGAGAGATCCCTGATACGAATAATCTCCAGGTACCTGTAACAGAGAGGAGCTAACTCTACAGCAGGCTCAGAAGCCACCGCTAAACCAATAAAAGAGGACAAGTCTTGTAAGGTGATATCTCTGTTGAGGAGGAGCAAACCTTTTTCCCTGATGCGCTCCCTCCTACAGGAGGGCAAAGTCAAGGAAACAGAGTCAAGAACCACATTAAGGAATGTAACCTTCTGGGTAGGCTCCAGGACCGACTTCCGCACATTGATGGTGAGATCCAGAGAATGAAAGAAGTGCAAGGCGCCCGCGAGGCCTCTACCAATGAAGCAATAAAAAGACAGTCATCTAAATAACAAGCCACAACCATTCCAAGGGACCGAAGGTGGGAGAGGACAGGTTTCAGTAACTTTGTAAAGGTGTGAGGAGCAGAAGTTAACCCCTGAGGGAGACAAATAAATTTAAAAGCGCAGCCCTTCCACCAAAACTGAAGCCACTTCCTATCCTCAGGCCTAACATAAACTGAATAATAGGCGTCCTTGAAATCAACTGTAACAAAAAAACAGTTAGGGAGGAATAAAGGAATCACATCCTTCAGTGTCCATCTTAAAAAAAAAATAAAAAATAAAAGAATATAAGGCACATTAACATTAAGGTCCATCAAGTTTAGAATAACCCTCGCCAGCCTGAACCAGCTTTATGATGGGAAACAAAACCGTGATCTTCAGGTAAACAAAGCTCCACTATTGACTGTTTGAGGAACTGATATAAGGCATCGTTCAGGGTCTGATCATCCGCCCGAGACAGGGCGAGAGGACGTGGAGGCACAATCTGAAGAGGTATGGACACAAATTCTAGAAATTTTCCCTTCACCACATCATGAATCCAAGGATCCTGCATGAGACCCCCACAGTAGGTTAGCAGAGAAAATCTTACACCCTCTAAAATTATCAGGTGTATTAACTAAAGGAGGAAACCCGGAACGGAACTTACTAGACAGGTTACTGCAGCTTCGGCCCATGCATTCCCCTCTCCTGGGGAGGCTGCTGGCTTAAAAAAGGCCGGGACTGGAAGTAGCACTTGCCAAGGTACTAATATGGCAAGAAAGCAACAGCTGCTTCCATTCCTAGGTCAGGTCACTTTGGGAATCACTTTTGAGTGTATCTAACACATCACTTTCCCTCACTAGCACAAGTTACTTAGGTGTTATTACAGTGTTACACCCGTCTCATTATGAAGGTCACCTAGGCGTTAAAGGGTGTGTTTTGCACATATAACATACTCACCTATTACTTTTCTGTCACAACGACTTCGTTCATCAGACGTAAATTGTTACTTACTTGTTACTTGTTGTCGTTCTTTAACAGGTCCCACTCAGCCAATGGCGCTCTGCAGGACCGTTCACATTTGATTTTATCAAAGAGCATATGAATCACGAACAGTCATGTCATCAAGGTTGTAGCACTCAGAGAATAAGTATGTCTTTATTGTGTTAACAACTGACCACGAAGGCCGACCTAACCCTCACTGTTAGGTTAAATTTTTATAGGTTAGGTTAGGTTAAGTTAGATAAAAAGTGAAGTTGGAAAGTCTGAATCAAGCAACACAAGAACAATGTCGGGCTCGGCTGGTGTAACACTGTAAATTTACCATTATTTTCATGTTAATGAGCCCCATCACTGTGTTGGGAGTGCCACCATAAAGATGTTGCAGAGTGCCATCGTAATGGTGCAGCAGTGTCACCGTAATAATGCAGCAGTAATGGACACAGATAAACAAGTTACTAACACCCTCTCCAGGCACGGGAGAGCGCTCAGCTGACGTGAGGGCCTAACACATGAAGGCGGAAAAACGCAAGCTAGAGGAGGGAGTGTGGATATATCTACCAAAAACCGACTCCTCTTAGCAAAATTATCTAAGTCATCCTTCTCCAAGCTCCCACGCTTCTTGCTACTCGAGGACGTAGAAGAGGGACGCCTCACGCCTGGGTGGCGACGTTAAACTGCGCAACCAGAGAGACAGAGAGGATCAGATAAACACCATATGTTGTCTGCTAGGGCAGTAGGAACCAACCCACAGCTTCAAACTGCATAGTAAATAATACATACGTCAGTAAAAGCATCCGTAGATCCAGATATATTTCACCCACAGTCAACTATGGACTGTATAGGAGAAAGCTTCCCAGGCAAACTTCTACCAGGGAGAAGCGAAGTCAGATAAACACCATATGTTGTCTGCTAGGGCGGTAGAAACCAACCCACAGCTCCAAACTGCATAGTAAATAACACATATGGCAGTAAATGCATCCGTAGATCCAGATATTTTTCACCCACAGTCAACTTAGGACTGTATAGGAGAAAACTTCACAGGCAAACTTCAACCAGGGAGAAGCGAAGCAGCTGACGTGTTGACTGAGGGGAGGTAGAATCAGAACTGATGGTGGAATGGTAGTAGAGCGTCTCATTGGGTACCGCTGTGACGTCAGTTAAATATTGTGACGTGAAATTATGGTTAAAAAAGACATATATGTAGAGGACGTGCAGTATGGGAAGGACATGGCTGAAATGATAAGCGTTGTGATTAAAAATAGTAAAGGGGAGAGGAGGAGAGTCATATTAACGTATGTACCACCCAAAACGAATGCATGAAGGCAAGAGGAGCATAGAAAGATGCAAGAGGAAGTTTGGCAGTGCTTGGACGATATGATAAGGAGAAATAAAAAAAGTACTATTAGTGGGGGACTTTAATTGCAAGAGGGTAAACTGGGAGGAAATGGAAGTGAAAGAAGGTGAAGGGGTGTGGAGTGAGAAGCTGTTGCAACTGGCACTGGTGAATACGATGGAACAATGGGTGGACGAAGCCACAAGGTATAGAGGAGAAGAAGAACCATCAGTGCTTGATCTGGTGTTTACAAAGAGACCTGAAGTCAAATCGATTATTGAATATACAAGTCCGATTGGAAAGAGTGATCATGTGGTACTGGAAGTGGAAATGCAGGACATGAAGGCGATGAAATGGAAGGAGGATCATAAAAATGAAAGGTTGAACCATGCGAGAGCAAATTTTGAAGAGTTAAGGAAGTTTTTTGGGAATATAGACTGGAAGAATGTGATGAAAGACTTGACAGTACAGGAGAAGTATGAATTATTTCTGGAGAAGTATAACGAGGGAGTGCAAAAGTATGTACCTGTGTACAGGGTGAGAGAAAGTAAATATAGTTGGTTTAATGGAAGATGTGTGGAAGCTAAGAAAAGGAAGGACAAAGCATGGAAGAAGTGGATGAAGAACCGAAACGATATCAACAGAGAGCAGTATAGAAATGAAAGAAACGAATATGTTAGAATAAGGAGAGAGGAAGAGAGAAGTTTTGAAAGGGATATAGTACAGAAATGTGAGAAAGAACCTAAGTTGTTTTACAGATACATTAATGGAAAGACGAAGAGCAGGGAGACCATTGATAAACTGGAGAGAGAAGGTCGGATTTATGAAACAGCAAAAGAGACGAGTGAGCTTATGAATGAGAGTTTTAAATCTGTGTTTAATGTGGAAGAGGAATTTATAGAATCGATTGTAGAAGAGAGGCAGGAGGGATCGCAGGAGGTAAGAGTGGAAAGACAGGAAATTGGAAAATTATTGGAAAAGCTGTATGTGAGAAAAGCAATGGAACCGGATGGAGTATCGGGCTGGACTTTAAGAGAATGTAGGGAGCAATTGGTGGAACCAATCTGGGATGTGATTAGCAGCTCCTTGAAGGAAGGAAAAGTACTAAGAGAATGGAAACAAGCTAATATTGTGCCGATTTATAAAGGAGGGAAAAAGACGGAGCCGCTGAATTATAGGCCTGTGTCGTTGACTAGTGTTGTGGGCAAGTTGTGTGAAACGGTTATCAAGGAAAGATGGGTAAGCTATTTGGAGGAGAATAAGGTGATAAATGAGAGCCAATTCGGATTTAGAAAAGGTAGATCTTGTGTGACGAACTTGCTGAGTTTTTATACGAGTGATCGATGAAGTGCAAGACAGGGAAGGCTGGGTGGATTCAGTGTACTTGAACATCAGGAAAGCGTTTGACAGAGTCCCACACAAAAGACTGTTGTGGAAGATGAACCATATGGGAGGAGTGAAGGGAGTAGTACTAGATTGGATGACAGATTATCTAAAGGATAGAGAAATGAGAACTGTGATTAGAGACACAAATTCAGAGTGGAGCGTAGTAACAAGCGGAGTACCACAGGGATCAGTGCTGGCACCCATCATGTTCCAGATATATGTGAATGATATGCAGGAAGGCTTGAGTAGCTATATAAACCTGTTTGCAGATGATGCAAAGCTGATGAGGGTAGTAAAGAGTAAGGAAGATTGTAAGGAGTTGCAGACAGATGTGGATAAGATTCATAAATGGAGCCTGAGGTGGAAATTGGAATTCAATGCTAAAAAATGTCATGTGTTGGAGATGGGGAAGAGTAAAAGAAGACCCACATGGGATTACAAATTGGGGGACAATTTAATAACAAAAAGTAAAGAAGAAAAGGATCTGGGAGTGATTATTATTCCCCGGAAAGGCATATAAATGGGATATTTGGCTCAACATATGGATTGCTAACAAATATTAGGGTGGCGTTTCACTATCTAGATACAAGTATGATGAAGAAAATTATAACCACCATGATACGGCCTAAATAGGAATATGCAGCGGTGGTGTAGTCACCACATATGAAGAAAAATATAAGGAAGTTGGAAAGGATTCAGAGAACAGCTACAAAGATGGTGCCGGAATTGAAAGATCTAACCTATGAAGAGAGATTGAGAGAAATGAGTTTGCCAACATTGCAGGAGAGAAGAGAAAGAGAAGATATGAATACGATGTACAAAATGGTAAATCACATAGAGAAGATTGACAGACAGGATTTGGTGGCGGGAACTGGAGGTGTGGGCAAAAGAACTAGAGGGCATTCTAAGAAGATTGTGTAGAGTCAGTGTTTGAGGGATATCAGGAAGTACAGTTTTCCTCATAGAACGGTGGATATGTGGAATGGCTTGAGTGAAGAAGCTGTCACAGCAAACAGTGTGCATACATTTAAGGAAAAGTTGGATAAATATAGTTATGGAGACAGGATATAATGAGCCTTGCTCGAACCCTGTAAATTACAACTAGGTAAATAGACACTTACATACATATGGTCCGCTAACGTAGTGATTAGCGCACTCAGCTCACAACCCAGGGATATTAGGACTGCAAAAAGGAATTATGAGGCTAGGATAGCTAGAGATGCCCAGAAGGATCCAAAGGGATTCTATCTGTTGTACAAGGCTAAAACAAAGGGAAAAATAGGACCTCTTAAAGGAATGGATGGCAGCTTGATAGAAAATGGTGAGGAAATTAGTAAGGAATTAAATAAATACTTCTTGTCCGTATTTTCTCAGGAAGGGTCGGGTAGGGAACAGGAGCCAGTACAGATCTTTCAGGGACAAGAGGATGATAAATTAAGCGAAATAGCCATAAGTAGGAAAGTAGTTAGCAAGGAAATAGATAGACTTAAAAAGACTAAATCTCCAGGGCCGGACGACATTTTTCCGAGGATTCTTAGGGAATGTAGAGAAGAACTCGTTGAACCTATTGCGATGATTTTTAGAGAATCACTAGACACAGGAGTAGTTCCTAGGCTATGGAGACAGGCAAATGTAGTTTCTATATTCAAGAAAGGAGATGAGGCAGAAAATAGTAACTACCACCCAATTAGTTTAACATCAGTGGTAGGCAAGATGTTAGAAGCTATCATAGCAAGGGCAATTAGAAAACATTTAGATGAACACAAGCTAATTAGACATAGTCAACATGGTTTTAGCAAGGGGAAGTCATGCCTGACAAATTTATTATCCTTCTATAAGAAAGTATTTGAAACCATAGATAAGGGGGACGAATGATATAGTTTATTTGGACTTCAGTAAAACCTTTGACAGAGTACCCCATAGGAGACTATCTTGAATGGATTAGGGGATGGCTTACTGGTAGTGAACAGAGGGTACAGATCAATGGGAAGAAATCAGAATGGGGTAATGTCACTATAGTGGGGTACCACAGGGATCAGTACTAGGACCATTGTTATTCATAATTTATATAAATGACTTAGAGACAGGAATAAACAGTGCTTTCAGTAAATTTGCCGATAACACAAAGATAGGAAGACCAGTAAAGAATTTAGATGACCCTAGGATGCTGCAGGATCACTTAAATAGGCTGTACGAGTGATCAGAGAAATGGCAGATGCAGTTTAATGTTAACAAGTGTAGCATTATGAGCGTAGGTAAAGGTAATAGGTCTGTAGACTACACATTGAATGACCCTACCTTAGGAAGGTCATGTGATGCCTCCAATTTAATCTCAAATAGGCCTACTGAATGTACCTTTTTGTTTTGTTTAGTCTGCCCTTAGATCCTGTATTCCCAAGGGGATACTGCATTATATAAATGTTTTTACTCACACATCATTCATAATTTTATACTATATGTTTATATTAATGTTTATATTAGAATTGTTTCTCCAAACTTTCAAATCCCATGCAGTCATCCCCCCCCAAGACAGTTTTCTATGGAAAGAAATTAATATCAATCTAATCACTATTAATAGTTATTAACTTGTCAAAATGCTCTCCATAGTCTAATATAATTAACCTACTTAGTTATCTTCCCACAAAACTTTGTTAAGAATGACGTAATATTGCATCATATGAGGTGATCATGCCCCGGGGCTCGTCGACGTGCAAAAAGTCACGTAGACAAAAATGTTCCCCTATATAGTAATCCAGAGATCAGGTTCAATAGATATCTAAATGTCACTTATTTAGCGTAAAAATTAATTTCCTATAAACTAATAACTATTTCACGTCTCAATAATCAATTAATAATAAGATCAAAGGAGGAATATCCTCGAAACCCCCCTTCCCCCTTCTCATCTCCCGCCTTTTTCCCAGAGAGCGTCACTCGGGGTTCAACGTTGATTGCGTTCACAGGTGAGTGACATCGCTCTCGAAATCCCTCAATATTTGTGAAATTCAATGCCTCTCACCATTAATATATAATCCATATTCTTCCCCAGTAGCCTGACAATATATATAAACCCCTATTGAGATCTATTATAAGTGGATAATACCAATTTCCTTCTCTTAAAGAAGGACAACGTGGTTTCAAAACCGCATGGTCCCCTATTTCCCTACAAAATATTTCATGGTGTACAATATATATTTTTCACGGTAATTTCTATGTTATTGTGACTGTGTATTAACTTCTGAGTTAAGGAAGTGAATTATACTGACTCGGGGTTCAACGTTGATTGCGTTCACAGGGAAAGAATGCCTCCACGACAGTTACACCAATTTCTCATTTACTTTCTTTTGTTTTTGTAGTTAAATGAACGGCTAGAAGCCACTGCCAAATTTCCAAGTTAAGCTTTAGGAAACTATGTGTCACGTAAGACTGTCTGATAGACCCAGCCCATGTATTCAGGAATAGGAATCGCGTATTCCTACTTAGGGAGGAAGAATTATACTATGTATGCATAAACAGAAACATTGAGATCACCTTACTTTCGGAAATCCCCTGAGAAAAGGTTCTTTAACTGTTCTCAGGCCCAGTTACAAAATTATAACATTTTTAAGGTGATATTTTTCAGGGAAGGGAGTCAAGGGTATAATGTGTAATGTGTGAAGTTTGGTATCTCGAGGTGAGATAAGTATTGTCAACTCTGTATTTATTTTCTTTTTTTAGGAAGATGATGTTTTTCTGCCATGAGCCATTAAGTTGTCTGATACTATAACTAAGCCGTGTTTCTAAGACTCAATGATCAGCCTGTGATATTCAAAGTATACATTAAATAAATAACCCAAGTAAAAATCTGAGAAAGTGATTCCGTGTTAATACTAACCTCCGTTGTTGTGGTAAGGTTAATGTGGGAGGTGCTCAACACTCTTGAAAAAGGATATGAAACAAATCCACGAATCCATGTGCCTTATTGAAACTCAGTCCACTCTACCAAATAACTAAATTGTTAAATCAGTTCCCCTTTTCTTTTCATTGGTCGCCTATATTTCCCTGGTAGTAATTATTTTCTCTTTCGAATATTTTAACTTCCCTTTAGGAAGAAACTAAATTCCCTGAGAATCCCTTAATTCTCATTAAACCTTTGGAGGTGGTGACAGCTTTCTTTTCTTAATATTCAGGGAAATATCCAACATCAGGGACCATTAATAATTTTAATTAATCAAAGTAAATATCTTTTTAATTGCCATGAGAGTTCCCCATTAGAAGTTAATTTAATGACAAGGCATCACACTGGTGGTCTTTCAGCAGTGAAGTGAAAGTAAAACAAATTAATTAGGTAAAGAAATTAATCAACCAATAACATTATTTAAATAAATAACGTACCTCTGAACCAGCTTCAGCATCCCCCGGTCACCACAGTCATATAGTGTGAGCGACTTAGGAGTTCAAATAAGCAGTGACCTGCTTCCCAGGTAACATTGTATTATAGCTAGAAATAGGGCCAACAAGATACTGGGATTTATTAGTAGGTGTGTGACAAATAGGAGTTCTGAGGTTGTATTTAGCGCTAGTTAGACCCACCTAGATTATGCAGCTCTATTTTGGTTCCCTTATTATAGGAAGGACATAGGCTCCTTGGAGGCAGTTCAGAGAAGAATGACCAAGATGATTCAGGGGCTGAGAAATTTACCCTACAAAGATATTAAAACGTCTTAATTTTCACTCCCTAGAGAGAGGGAGGGCAAGAGGAGATATGATTGAGGTTTTCAAATGGGTAAAAGGAATTAATAAGGGAAACATTGATCACGTTTTAGAATTTAGTAGTCAGGATAGGACACGTGGAAATGGGTACAAGGTAGAAAAACTTAGATTTAGGACAGATACAGGTAGATATTGGTTCACTAATAGAGTCATGAACGATTGGAATAGGCTGGGTAGACACGTAGTAAGTGCTGAGTCAATACGTAGCTTTAAAAGACGGTTGGATGAGAGTATGGATAGGGATGACAGGTGGGATGGCTAAATATTGGATTATTCTAAGGGTGGGGGACAAGGAACTGCCTCGTGTAGATCATTAACTGGCCTCTTGCAGTCTCCTTATTTTTTGTTCTTATGTTCTTATGTTCTGAAACCTAAACAGAAAGAAAGAGAAGACGGGACTCTTGAAGTGATACACAGTAATCCCATCACAAGAGGAAGAAGAAGACTGGTGCCGCCAGCTGATCACCACTAAGCACTTAGAAGAAAAAAAAAAAGACCTTATCAATTTTAATCAGTTTGTGATGGCGGGAACAGGATTACGGGAGTGTCTTACGTAGTGGCGCTGAAATTAGTCAAATTACGTATTTATCCGTGTGTCGTGTGTTGTGAAGCATTACTGAGCGTGTAATAACAGCGTACAAGGACTAAACATTAATATATTACTAATAACTCTGCTCTACACATACCATACAAGAAATAATTAGTCTGAAAGCTGACTAGTCACCAGAGATAAAATTTCCCGCCAAAATCCATGGAATGCATCACCCCTATTGGGAGATATTAAAACAGCTATAACATATACTCCAAGTTCATACAAAGGAGAAGAGAACAGTACAATTATCCTGTAGGTATGTGGACAAGGATAGAAAGCAGAGTATGACTTCAACTCTCAAATTCAAAAGAGGAGTGTCAAGATGCCTCTAACGTTGATTGGACCTCCACCTCAGTTCTATTTCTCCTACTGTCCTATTTATTGGCGACACGTGAGAATGTTTATGCATATTATTGTTCTCTCTTAGCCAGTACCCTTTTTTTAATGTAAAAAAGAAAGAAAGAAAGAAAGAAAGCGAGTCTTGGTATAACTGAAATTCAAGTCGGGGCGGCAGACCGTTAAGACCTCTGGATGAAAAAAATATCAAACTGAAAGGAAAGAAAGGAGAAACGGAAAAGGAAGGAGAAATCAAGGAAATTATACAGGACTTCTGGAAAGACATTATACAAAGAACGACAAAAGAGGACACAACGATAAAAAAAAAAAACATCCACTCAGAAAGGCACTATGCAACAGAAGAAATACTAACAAAACAAGAGGTAACACAGGCCATAAAGAAGATGAAAGATAGAAAGGCTACAAGGTGTGATGACATAAGGCCTCTTCTATTTGCGTGAATCCGTTTCAGATCACTGAATCTGGGCGGGGCTTGGCCGCTCTGGACCTTAGGAAGGTCATATAGTGTGAGGGATTTAGGAGTTCAAATAAGCAGTGACTTGCGTCCTAGGGAACAGTGTATTATAGCTAGAAATAGAGCCAACAAGATACTGGGATTTATTAGTAGGTGTGTGACAAATAGGAGTTCTGAGGTCATTCTGAGGTTGTATTTAGCGCTAGTTAGACCCCACCTAGATTATGCAGCTCAATTTTGGTCCCCTTATTATAGGAAGGATATAGGCTCTTTGGAGGCAGTTCAGAGAAGAATGACCAAGATGATTCAGGGGCTGAGAAATTTACCCTACAAAGATAGGTTAAAACGTCTTAATCTCCACTCCCTAGAGAGAAGGAGGGCAAGAGGGGATATGATTGAGATTTTCAAATGGGTAAAAGGAATTAATAAGAGAAACATTGATCAGGTTTTAGAATTTAGTAGCCAGGATAGGACACGTGGAAATGGGTACAAGCTAGAAAAACTTAGATTCAGGACAGACATAGGTAGATATTGGTTCACAAACAGAGTCGTGAACGATTGGAATAGGCTGGATAGACACGTAGTAAGTGCTGAGTCAATAGGTAGCTTTAAAAGACGGCTGGATGAGAGTATGGATAGGGATGACAGGTGGGATGGCTAAATATTGGATTATTCCAAGGGTGGGGGACAAGGAACTGCCTCGTATAGGTCATTAACTGGCCTCTTGCAGTCTCCTAATTTCTTATGTTCTTATGTTCTTATGTTCTCTGGGCGGGGCTTAGCCGCGAAATCGTGTTCTATTTACCATCTTAACCCGTGATCTGTAACAGATTCATGAATCCGTCGAATCTGATTTGGGAGGTGGGTTATAGCAGACGACACACGACACTCGTTCGCGGGTTTTTTGCACCAGCCTGAGCCAGCCTCTTCTCAGAAGTTAATATTGATATATACCTCCAATAAAACAGTGTATATATACGAGGAAGATAGTAAGCGGTAGAGAAATGTTGTAGAAATGTTACTATAGGCACATAATTGTATAATAGTGATGATGAATACCAGAAACAAAGGAGATATAACAGCAGCCTCTTCTCGGAATTTATTATTAATATATACCTCCAATAAAAACAGTGTATATATACGAGATAGATATTAAGTGGTAGAGAAACGTTTCAGAAATAGTACTGTAGGCTTAAAATTGTATAATAATGGTGATGAATACTAGAAACAAAGGAGATATAACAGCAGCCTCTAACCGGATTATTTATTTTCTTTGAATTTTGATATATACTCCCAAGAAAACAACTTACTTGTATGTGAAAGAGATTAAATGGTACAAAAATTCTGCATAAATGTTAGTGTAGGTACAAAAATATGTATAACCGTAGCATATGAATAGTTAAATAAGATATCCCCAAAGTTTATTTTGGTTAAGGGGAAGCTCTACTCGGGAGTTCTACATTGATATACACAAACGATTCTGACACTCATTACCGTCCTAAATAAATAGTTAATAAGATATCCCCATCTCCCAATAAACATGAGGACGTGGGAATGTAAGGTTTTTTGGCTGGGTGTAAAAGTGAAGTTTTACCCAAATCTAACCTAACCAGGGAAAGCCTATCGGCGCTACAGATTAGACATATATAGAAATAAGGGGTATTTCTTTACAACTACTTCTCCACCTCTTTATTATATATATGAAGTCTTACATACTATACATATTGTATTCAACACATCTGTGAAGGTTTCAGGCAGTGCTCACCATTACTTACTTCGTAAAACGCCTTTGAAGTTATGTTATGTTGGTTAAGTTAGGTTAAGTTATGGTTAGGTTAAGGTTGTTAGGTTAGCTTGCGGTTATGTTATGGTTATGTTAAGTTAGGTTAGGTTCGGTTACATAAGATTTTTACATTTTAATACCCAAACTTCAAAAAAAACTATTTTGCGAACCCTAACTTCCGGGTGATAAAATGTAAAAATCTTATATAATCGAACCTAACTGAACCTAACCATAACATAACCGTAACCTAACAACTTTAACATAACCATAACTTGACATAACCTAACCAACCTAACATAACCTATCATAATTTCAAAGAAGTTTTGCGAGGTAAATAATGGTGAGCACCGCCAGAAACCTTCACAGATATGTTGAGTACACTATGTATAGTATATTTATAGTAAATAGGTGGAGCAGTATTTGTAAAGAAATAATAGGTGTAACATTGTTAAGGTTAACCTCGAGGTTCATCAGACTTGAATCTATTTTTCAAGAATCTAATGGTGTTTTCAATAACACATTTAGTTATATAAAATTTTTATTGTACAATAAGCAGGTTGGTGATAATTATGGGTGCCGCTGTCACCCTAAATGCATCAGGAAATGAAAGTTGTAACTCTCAACACTTCCTCGGAGAAGTGACTAGTGTGACGGCTGGGCACGGAGTGGGCAGCGACTGGCTATGGCTAAAAAAGCTTTCCATGCGGCAAAATTGGATGTCTACTGACCTAAAGTGCTCTTTCCGATGGAATATGCCTGCTGAGAAATCTGACTTTGATGATGCAAAATGTGGAACAAATAAAAAAATAAAAAAAAAGAAATTTAATCTATAAATATTCAACAACAAAATTTAATACAAAATAAGTATATAAATTTTAAAATTTTAATTTAAAATCAAATTTTAATTGAAAAACCTCATATGAAACACCATGTATATTTTAGTTTAAGGAGATAGTTGCTTGCAGCTCGACCGTTCCTGAGAATTCAGCATTTTGGGAGTAAAAGTCTACAATTTTTTTTTTACTGGAGAGCTTTATTAAATCAATTATGAAACTTAACTTACTATATTATAATTAACTCTACCAAAGCAGGAAGGGTTTACGAAGGTAAATGGATGTGCGTATCAGATATTTGCAATTAAAATGAAGGTAGAAGAGAAGGGAGGTGAAGGAAAAACTATGCAGCCTTCATGGACCTAGAAAAGGCATATAATAGTTGATAGAGAAGCTTTTTGGAATGTTTTGAAAATTTATGGTTTTGGTGGACAGTTACTGGAAGGAATTAAATTATTTCATAGATTGAGTGTACCAGCAACAGAAAGGTGTGAGGTAGTTCTAGGAGAGAAGATGGAGGAAGTAAAAGAGTTGAAGTATTTGTGAACAGTACTATGTAAACAGAGAGATTTATTAACAAAATGTTTACCATGATTGACTGGATGCAATATTTTTTCATACAAGTTTAAAAAAGCAATTATAACGCAACAACAAAAATAGCTACAATTTCTTTTACAGCTACAAATATAAACAGTAAATAAAGTTTTATTGTAAAACACAAAGTTTAAACAACAACATTACAACCCTTTAATGACAACCTTTACAAAATGAATATAATGAATCTCAATTAAGAGCCACAAAAAACACATTACACCCACAGCACCACGCCAGTCACCTCTGTAATGGTGTGGTGGTTGGATTTTATGGATGCTGCTACCACTAGTGATGGGCGCTTTGTGAACGAGTCGGTTCATAGAGCCGGCTCTTCCAGATGAACGAGAAGAGCCGGCCCCGCGTTCGGTAGCGCCTCCCGCATCGATCATGAGCCGAGCTCAGCCAATCACAACGCCGCATTTCGTAGCGATGGCATCGATGTCATCGATATGCATCACTATGATCTCAGAGCATGTGCCGAGGGGACTTGGACCGAGACTGGTAGAATGTTTTTTGTTCTTGTTCTTGTTTTAGGGCTGCAAGGATCCCTTGGGGAACACTATGAGCCCTGTGTTTTTTGTTTACATTTTAGCCACAGATTCTTAGATTTCCACTGTCGGAGACGTTTAAGCTAAGTTTCTGATCTGTCAGAGACTGAGGTTCACCCAGGAACAATGTACTAAGGTCTTTTGAAGTTGTAGAATAAGTAATTAAGACAGTGAAGTCAATACATTCGTGTATATGATGAAGTAAGGCAGTTTAATATCGCCATCTCGGTAATCAGGAATTGGTCTTACAACAGATGGTCAAGAAACGCCCTAAAATCTGACTATTGATAACACAACGCCTATTGTACCTAACTGTCTACATACAGACAGAGGCGATATAAAATGACAGACTTGATAGGGAAACACCTTAATTATATCTGACATGTAAATAATAACCTCGGGAAAAGACAATAATGTTATCTCCATATTATTCCTCAACTACTTTCATTTTAAATTTTTACACAGTGCAGTCTCCCAAACATGTATGTACATAGTTTTCTACATACTTGTATTCATTGATGTATATGGGTTTGTGTCTTGAATGTTTGTTTATAATCTAAGAATAATCTATTGTATTGTACAAGTCAATAAATTTTCTTGGTTTTCTATCATGTTTACCTAAAAAGACATTACTTTTTAAGTAAATTACAACAATAATTTAATATGAATATTCAGATGGTTTGGACACTTGAAAAGACTGGGTGAGTTGCCAAGAAGGATGTACAATGCTGGGATCATCTTTTGAGTCACGTAATCCTACTATTGCCACTTAGAAAACAATATGAAACATAGCTCATAAAAAAAAAAAAACTATTAATTGAAAAGTTAGAATCAAGAACGGATAAATTTTTATTTAGGTTAGATTAGGTTATTTTCTTAAGCAATTTCCTGTCGAGCAATTGATAGTTTGAGAAATTATTTCTTGAGCAATTTACTGTCTAGCAATTTACTTCGAGAAATTTACCTAGATTCAGGCATATGACAATCAGGAAAAAAATATCAAAAGTAAAATGCCTAACTTTTGGGTAATTAAATAAAGAAAGCTTATATAACGGAACCTAACTGAGCCAAACCGTACCTAGCCAAACCTAATCTAACCGTAACCTAACCGGTATTAATTTATATCATCAGAATCTCTAGAGAATTCAGAGCTGTACTTTTGCATTACCTGTTGCATTTTGATAAGATCTTATTCCAAATTCTGTCGCAAATTCTTAGTTTGTGAGATATTCATTATTTTCTGTGACATCTCTTTGAAAAGTAATAAGGAAAATAATCTAAAGTAAAATGCCTAACTTTTGGGTAATGAAATATAAAAAGCTTATATAACCGAGCCAAACTGTACCTAGCCAAACCTAATCTAACCACAACCTAATGTAACCTAACCAGTATTAATTTACATCATCAGAATGCTCTGAAAATTCAGAGCTGTACTTTTGCAATACCTGTTGCATTTTAATGTTTTCTTAATCCAAATTCTGTCGTAAATTCTTAGTTTGTGAGATATTCAATGTTTTCAGAGAGATCTCTTCGAAAAGTAAAGTTTAGTTTCGTTTTAACAAGGTTCTGCTGTTTGTCAATGTAGGTTAGGGTTTTGGTTAATTTATGTTGTGTTAGGTTAGGTTTAGGGAAAGTTTCGTAAGACGACCCAGTCTTTTTTTGACCAATTTTTTCTGATAGATTTTGATGTGTTTTTAATTAATCTGATGTTTGTTATGCCAAGCAATTTTTTTTCCTCAAGGTAAAAATTGCCACAAAAAAGTCAGATTAATTCGAAACCATCAAAATCAATAGGAGAAAAAAAAATTTCAGTAAACCTAAGCAAACCTAATTAAAACTAATCTAACCCAAGCAAATCTAAGTAAGACTAACCTAACTAAATCTAACCTTCTTTAACCAAATCAGGTAAAGATTCGTAAGATGACCCACTCGATATCTCGTTATCTTTATAATGCACTGCAAATTCAACCTCAGATACTTGCTCAGATAGGTTAGGTTAGGTTTGATTATGTTTGCTTAGGTTAGGTTGGTTAATTAGGTTTGCTTAAGGTTACTGAAAATTTTTTTTTTCTTATTGACTTTGATGGTTTGAATTAATTTCACTTTTTTGTGGCAATTTTTACCTTTGGGAAAAAATGCATTGCATAACAAACATCACATTTATTCAAAACACAAAAATCTATCAGGACTGGTTCGTCTTCAAAAGACTTTACCTGGGTTAATTTAGAAGCTATCAAATGTTCTCTATGAGCAAGAGTACGGAGTTGGACGAATTGCAGACATTTTATTTCGTATACAGACTCCATAATGGTGAAGATGTAAAATTATACCCCATAACCTAACATAACATAACCGCCTGAAACCTTTACAGACGTGTTGAGTACACTAGATGTATAGTATGTACGACTTCATATTTATATCGATATCGTCGAAGCAGTAGTTATGCAGAAATAACAAACTATTTACTGACAATCATTGTATTTTGTCTTCTCCCAAAAAACTCGCATTCCCACAGGTCCCCAGAATTGTTGGGGGTTAATGAGGATGTCTTATTAGATATGCATTTGCGATGAAAATCAATGTCTAAATCGTTCGAAATGGATCATTTTTTATACGAAAAGTGTGTTATTTACATCCAAGTGCATTGGGAGAGCTAAAAATTTACCAGCCACACAATCACCTACGCTATATCAGTACTCTCACAAGAGTTTACGGCTTCTTTTATATCCTCACATCTTCTTGCCACCTAAATACTGTGTTTACTGCGGCTATAATTGCTCCAGACTCTATTATATGTTAATCAGCAAGTTTTTTCTACGGCGATAAAGGTGCCCATGAAGAGGGTGCGCCGCCATGTTGGCTCAATCAGCTGATTATCTCAACACTAAAAAAAAGAAAACACATAGCGACGTCGCTATGTGTCCAATATCGTTCGGTGGGCAAATTCTTCACCCCCCCACCTCGCTGAACGCGGCCCGGATCTTTCTCAAGAGCCGTTTGAGATTTTTTTGAGAGCCGTTAATTTTTTTTTTCTAGTTTTTCCATATTTTTGCAATTTTCTAACAAAATGCAAAAATTACCGATTGTTAATAATTATAGTAATGATAATAATAATAATACTTACGAGAATGAAGCCTATTCATAGAAATTATATAGTAAAATAGTTAAGTTACCCCTTCAAGTTAACAAAGAAAACTGTATTTCCAAGTGCTTTGGCCTCTAGCAAAGAGGGGTAACTCAACACATAAAACACATATATATGAATAATTCAGAAAATATATGGTGTATATGGCAGGCCAATGATGTGGAATGTACACTATAATATTCCCTACAACATATCGGTAAATGAAGACAATCTGATAATATTAAGAGGTCAAATTAAATTATAGAACTCGTCTCAAAATAGTGTACATATTGTACAAATCAAGTATATTTTTTTCCATAGTTAATTTTTTAACACAAAACTCATTTTCTCTTTATAGCTCGAGAACCATAAGTATACGTACAATGACTACGAATAGACAAAGAGTGAATAGGAACCCAACTTTTTGTTGCAACATTTAAAAATGAAATTACTCTATATAATGAAGGAATTTTTTTTTTCATAACCTGAGTAAAATAAAAATAAAATAACTACACTAGCTGATACGCCTTTTAAAATTATTTAAATGATTATAGGTGCATTTTTTCTGTCAAACTAATCGCTAAGGTTTTTTCCTTATAACTCGAAAACTATGAAATTGACGTAAAATTATTAGGAGTAATTAGGGAAGTTAAATGAAACAAGCTTTCTTTTCATTCTATTGAAAATGAAACTCAATGATAAATGACCATCGAAAAAAAAAATTTCTTAACTATTAGCGTTATTCAAAATCAGACTGCACCAGCTGAAAGGCCTTTTGAAGGTAAGAAAATAACTATTTAACATAATTTTTGTCAAACTAGTATTTAACATTTCGTTTTGTAAAAACGAAAACTATGGAGTTTAAGTCAAAAAATCTGCGAATAATTAAAATAAGAAAATAAATATATATTTTTTTTGGACCATCAGAACATGTAAACAGTTTATAAATAATGAAAACATTAAAAAAAAAAGTTTTTGGCGTAAATTTAGATTAAATTACATGATTTGATAGAACTTTTAAAATTACATCAATTAGCATAAGTGCATTTTTTCTGTACGACTAATATTTATGCGATAAAAGACAAGTTAACTACGTTGATAGTTTGAGGGATGGTAGGTTACCCCACCACTCCTCAAACTCACATTACGTAACAGTCAACCGCCAATTGTTCTCTCTCTCTCTCTCTCTCTCTCTCTCTCTCTCTCTCTCTCTCTCTCTCTCTCTCTCTCTCTCTCTCTCTCTCTCTCTCTCTCTCTCTCTCTCTCTCTCTCTCTCTCATATAGAAATGTTAAATAAGAAAAAAAATAGATAGTATGTGTGTGTGTGTGTGTGTCTGTGTGTGTGTGTGACCATGAACGAAAAATTGTCTAAGTCTCTCTCTCTCTCTCTCTCTCTCTCTCTCTCTCTCTCTCTCTCTCTCTCTCTCTCTCTCTCTCTCTCTCTCTCTCTCTCTCTGATAGATATATATATTAAATGAGAAAGAAAATAGATCATGTTTTTTTTTTTTTTTTGTGTGTGTGTGTGTGTGTGTGTGTGTGTGTGTGTCTGTCTGTCTGTCTATCTGTCTGTCTGTTTGTCTGTCTGTCAGACAGACAAACAGACAGACAGATAGACAGATACACACACACACACACACACACACACACACACACACACACACACACACAAAAAAAAAAAAAACCATGATCTATTTTCTTTCTCATTAAATATCTATCTATCAGAGAGAGAGAGAGAGAGAGAGAGAGAGAGAGAGAGAGAGAGAGAGAGAGAGAGAGAGAGAGAGAGAGAGATAACCGTTATTACGTAACCCCACACCCCCACCCAACCATAAACAGTAATTCTTGTCTTTTGTCGTGTAAATATTAGTCGTACAGAAAAAATGCACTAATACTAAATGATGTGATTTTAAAAGTTCTATCTATTCATGTAATTTAATCTAAATATACGCCAAAAAGTTTGTAAGAAAAATGTATTTTTCAGTATTTATAAACCGGTTACGTGTTTTGATGGTTGAAAACATAAAAAACATAATTTAGTTGAGAAACAAAGTCTAAAAACATTAGTTATCTATATGTCTGTACACAGTTTCACAAACTCAGTCACACACACATACACAGACATACAGACCGACAGATAGACACACACACACACACACACACACACACACATGTCGTGCCCGGGGGGGGGGGACGGGGGCGTTATTTTTTTATTTGTGTTATTGTTAATTTATTTCTTCTTTATTCAATTTGTTTTACTTTCACTTCACTACTGAAGGACCACCAGTGTGGTGCCTTGTCACTAAATTAATTTCTAATGGGGAACTCTTATGGCAATTAACAAGATCTTTACTTTGATTAATTATACTTTTTAATGGTCCCTGATGTTATTTATTTCCCTGTATATTAAAAAGAAAAGCTGCCACCACCCCCAAAAGTTTAATGAGAATTAGGGGATTCTCAGGGAATTTTGTTTCTTCCTAAAGGGAAGTTAAAATATTCGAAAGAGAAAATAATTACTACCAGGGAAATATAGGCGACCAATGAAAAGAAAAGGGAACTGATTTAACAATTTAGTTATTTGGTAGAGTGAACTGAGTTTCAATAAGGCACATGGATTCGTGGATTTGTTTCATATCCTTTTTCAAGAGTGTTGAGCACTTCCCTACACTTACCTTACCACACCAACGGAGGTTATTATAACACGGAATCACTTCCTCAGATTTTTCTTGAGTTATTTATTTAATGTATACTTTGAATATCACAGGCTGATCATTGAGTCTTAGAAACACAGCTTAGTTATAGTATCAGACAACTTAATGGTTCATGGCAGAAATAACCTTCCTCAAAAAAGAAAATAAATACAGAGTTGGCAATACTTATCTCACCCCGAGATACCAAACTCTTCACACATTACAAGTTATACCCTTGACTCCCTTCCCTGAAAAACATCACCTTAAAGTAATATTATAATTTTGTAACTGGGCCTGGGAACAGTTAAAGAACCTTTTCTCAGGGGATTCCGAAATTAAGGTGATCTCAATGTTTATGTTTATGCAGACATAGTATAATTCTTCCTCACTAAGTAGGAATACGCGATTCCTACTCCTGAATACATGGGCTGGGTCTATCAGACCGTCCTACGTGACACATAATTCCCTAAAGCTTAACTCGGAAATTTGGCATTGGCTTTCTAGCCGTTCATTTATCTACAAAACAAAAGAAAGTAAATGAGAAATTGGTGTAACTGTTGTGGAGGCATTCTTTCCCTGTTGACGTTATGAAAGTTGAGTCCCGAGTCAGTATAATTCACTTCCTTAACTCAGAAGTTAATACACAGTCACAATAACATAGAAATTACCATGAAAAACATATATTGTACACCATGAAATATTATTTTGGGGGAGGGGGGGACAAAAGGAGGCCATGCGGTTTTGAAACCACATTGTCCTTCTTGAAG
>JAXIVD010000603.1:105000-136246 GCA_036785275.1 Cancer borealis | reverse complement strand
AGTGCACCTGTTAAATTGAAATTTTCATAATTGGCTAAGGTGAGCCGAGTTTAAATGGGGATAAAATTGGTCTACTCCCCATAAACCCCATGGAGAGTAAGGGCAATGAAATTGTAATTGTAATGTGGGGGGGGAAAATGTGCCAGGCAACAAAGGCCATATGGCACTATTGGGGTAGTAGGGTTAGGTAGTAGGACTAGGTGGGGGGTAGGGTCGGGTAGGGGTTAGATTAGATGTAGGACGTTAGCGGTACGAAGAAAGGATATAAGGGCAGGGAGTGAAAAGGAAGGGGACTCAGCGAGGATGTCAGCAAGATGGGGGGCACGGGACAGGGAGGAAAGGTGGGGGAAGGCTGCAAGACGAGGGGTTGCGAAGATGGGACATGAAAGGAGGAGATGAGGAAGGGAGGAAAGGACGCCACAAGATGGGCAGACGGGGGGAGGGGAACGGGACATCAGGTAGGAATGGGTGAGTCTGGTGTGGCCAATTCGTAAGCGGGCCAGGGCAGTCTCCCAGCGTCTATTAGGATGAGATGGGTGGGACCAAGGGGAAACAGAGGGCTTGACAGCATGAAGTTTATTAGAGGTAAGGGTGGACTAGAAAGATTACCAGCGGGTATAAAGGAAAGTCCGGAAAACTGGGAAGTAATCAGAAACAGGAAGGGAGTAAGTGCAAAAGGTAGGAAGGGTGAGGGCGTCATGTGCCAAAGAGTCAACAGTATCGTTACCAGGGATTCCAACATGACTGGGTACCCAGCAAAAACGATCTGTTTTGTGACGGACAGAAAGGGCAATGAAAAAGGGAGGCTATACTGTGCCCATGACACCTTCAGGCCATTCATGACTGAACTTGTTGTTAGCCTTTCATCCTCTCAGCATGGCTCTTATACTTTAGGAAAAAAGGGGATAGTGAGAGGTTAAGAAGTAAAGATAGATGAAACAAGAAGCAAAGCTAGCAGGAGAAAAAAATGCCAAGCGAAAATTGGTTGGACCAGAGACTGAAGTTTGAAGCTTCGCAGCATCAGACCTCAATTTCTGGTCCCTAAGTCCCTCCACAACGGCAATGGGCTTGGAAACGGAGGGGCATAAGGGTTAGGGAGACATGGCTTTCTTAAGGATTATCATCAACTGGAAAATAAACTATTTACAGTACCAATTATATAATGCTTATATGTATATATATATATATATATATATATATATATATATATATATATATATATATATATATATATATATATATATATATATATATATATATATATATATATATATATGCTTGGAATTTTTTCACCATCCTTCCATATTACACTCCCAAAACTGGTTAAGTTTACCTTTTTCTGCAGCTGCATCAAGTGTCTGATGGCTTATGTTCCTGTTTCATGCAGTATTTTGTCTTGTCATATCCTGGAGTGTCAGACAGTAGATGTCTAAGTGGCTTGGACTATTTTCCGCCCATGCTGGTGCCAGTATAATGCACTGTTGCGCTATTAGATGATTCATTTAAAGCACCAAATAATGATGTTTGCAAAAATAAATTAAACTCCAGATTACATATATATATATATATATATATATATATATATATATATATATATATATATATATATATATATATATATATATATCTGCAATTTATTAACATAATATATTTTCTGCACAAAACTATATTACAACTTACTGTATTAACACAGTTGACACTCACTCCTTTGTTAAAAAATATAATCTATATATATAATTTGTCTAAAATTACTCCAACGACTATGTTCTCTACACAAAATCATGTTGAGCCTTGGACCATTATAATAATGAGGATGACATTATAACAACATTAGCAGCAGGCACAGTGTAGAAATGGTAATGGTCATAAAAGTTGTGGCAGAAATGTAGGCAGTGACCTATGAATTGAGAACAAATATGAAAAATTATAAAAATTAAACAATCACACACATGATGCTAGCCAGCTGCAGACTGTACACATACTAATCTTAAAAATCATATATTATTGCTACACCTAGGAGTAAATGATAACAGGTACTTCCATAGCATACTAAGAAGACTTAGCCTATCTCTTCTGGTTCACCATTCCGCTGCATATGTCTGCAGAGCAATACTCCAACCACACTGCTAAAAACTGCATTAGCATGAACTTGAAAAATATCTGTTCTTCATAGCTTGTTAGAGTGAGAGCAGCTCGGTTCAATACACAGTCCAAGGTAATGACAACACTCTCAAAAACACTTTAGTCCTGTAGTAGATTCTGCTGCTACTACATGCATTACCTGATTACATTTTTGAGAGCTTATATAAACATACATTAAAATACATTCAACATTACATAAACTACATCTCACTTTGTCAACAAAACTGATGAATGTATGAACTTCAACATGAGCAATTTTATAAAATTTGTCACCTGACACTCACAATTATTTAATAAATTATTCTACATCGTCAATAACACTAAAATTTTTAAGTTAACAAGGCTTTGCAGCTTGTGCCATTTAAACATAGAAGCCGAACAATGAGTGAATGTTGCATGTCCCCACCTGCAGGTAAGTGTAAAGTAGTAGGGAGTGATCTATGCACATACAGCTAACAAATCAATCTATTATTGGTGATGTCACTTTTAGTCTTGCGGGTAGTGCTGAACAAAGACCATGTATTCCCAAGCTCCATCATCAAGGTGTTGAAAATTTGAACACTTGTTTCTCCTTTCATGACAGCCATATCTACAAACGTAGTATGATTTTTTTCCCCCATTTTGACAGCTCAATTGGGAAACAAGAACATAAGGATTTCAATACTGTAACACTCCACTTGTCTAAAAGTGATATCACAAACACCTGTTTGAATGGGTAGCATTGAGTACAATTGCATCACTACACTTAAGGATACAACAAGTGGTCACCAGCAGTCAAGCTCTACGAGAAGGGGAGAGCAGCAGAGCAATTTTGTCCATGCCTTGCCTCAGGGTGCATGGGCCTCCACTCTAACATTTGATAGTGTTTTTCAACATCATGTTGGTGTGGTGCTAATAGCAATACAAGACACAGTAGTAGTAGTAGTAACAATAAATTATTACAATACAAGACAAGAAAGTCCAGTGGGACCGCACATTGGACTACTAATTGGTGTTGAAGTAACTTGTCAAATCTGAACTGTTAAAACTATAAGAAAGTTGTCATTGGGTACCAAAGCCATTAGAATGTCAAGGTACTATTTTAGTAGGTAATAATTTATGGCCTGAAAGTCTTTTTGCTCAATTATGATCAAATACTATAGAGAAAAATATACATTTGCACGGACACACATGATACAGTACGCTTACTTTACAGGCACCTATATGGGCAACACACGAGCTCATGCAGGGAAAATTACATATGGGTGGCACCTCTCTGATTTTGACACTTATATTACTTTAGAGACAGTAATATGACATACAATCAAAGAAATAGCTTAAATAACATTAATATAAGGTTACTTACATTATATACACACATTATATATGGCCTGATGGAATTCATTAAAAAAGATTTCAAGATGGAATGAGATACTTAAGCTCATATCACACAGACATTTTTTCTGGCATCTTTTGTTGGTACTTTGCTACCATTCGAGGCCTGATACAGGCATCTCTTGGTAGCAATTGAGTCATGTATAATTGTCTTCTGCTACCAATACAGGTATTATTTTTAACATATTGAACCAATCAAAATTAGAATTCTTGGGTGGTTAAAAGATGCTGTAGCATTGTTATATGATATGTTTAGGAAAAAGAAGTGATTCTGGAGCACCAATGACCCAAATTATAGCAAAAAAAATGAGAGAAGTATAACAGAATATAGCAGACTACTTCTCCCACGATCCATTGTGTTTGTTTTGGTTGCAGGAAGATGCCAGTGGAAGATACTCATTGCCGTAACAATCATATGACAATAAGCATTTTATGGTACCAAGTAACGCATGCAAGGTTTGTGGGTATGAAAATCAGTCTCGCCTATATTGGAAGTGTGTGTAAGGTGAGCCTACTGTGTGTGAGTGTGTGTGTATGTGTATGTATATATGTATGTGCATATGTATATGTATATGTGTATATATATATATATATATATATATATATATATATATATATATATATATATATATATATATATATATATATACACACATATATATATACATATATATATATATATATATATATATATATATATATATATATATATATATATACAGGTTGAACCTCCCAAATCCGGCAACTTTCGGACCTGAGGCTTGCCGGACCACGGAAAATTCCGGACTACAGGTGGGCCTTAAAACACTTCGCCTAAGCTTAAACCACTGTATGAGAGCACTGTCTATATCACTGCTTTTCTCCTCCTTAAGTGTTTTACGAACCTCCATGCTCTTCTTACTGTCAGACTCACTGTAAAACTTAAGATGTTGATTTTTCTGCTTCTTAATATCATAAACAGTTGATGAGCCAATGTTGTACTGTTGGCATAGGGTCCGCACTGAGACTCCTTCATCCAGCTTCCTCAACAGATCCACCTTCTGTTGTACTGATATTGTCATATGTTTGCGCTTTTTCTTAGCTTCACCAACAACACTATCACTTCCTGGTCACTTGGGAGCCATATTTAGTAGCAAATATTACAGAAATATAGTAAATGTTAACACCTGAGGGGTGCTTCGCAGCTAAAACAATGAATTTCGCCGCTGCACTAACCCAGAATGACAGAGCATAGCGCCGCCGCATCCTAGCGGCCGTCCGGCAAATTAAAATCATATGGGCAAATTAAAATTATGCCGGATTACAGGAAATGCCGGATGACGAAAATTCGGATTTGGGAGGTTCAACCTGTGTATATATATATATATATATGTATATATATATATATATATATATATATATATATATATATATATATATATATATATGTATATATATATATATATATATATATATATATATATATATATATATATGTATATATACTGTGGTGCCTTGGTTAGCAAGCATAATTTGTTCTGAACAGATGCTCGTAACCCAAAGCAATTTTTACCATAGGAAATAATGGGAACTTGCCCAATCCATTCCAGATCCAAAAATATTCATATAAAAATCCTCTTCTCCCTTCCTCCTCCTCCTCCTCCTCCATCTTTACTGACATTTAAAAAAAAAAAAAGATTATGAGAGACTGCATTTAGCTGGGAGCACCAACGCTCTACCATAATGTCCAAAAATCCTCAAGCTACCATTGCAGCCAACACCATACTACAGTTGAGTAGAGCAAGGCATCTTGATGAGAGAAAGTTTGAATCCTAATAGATCTGTGATATTGATATTGTTACAGGTGGCCTATTTTTTTAGGCCAGGCCATCAAATTAGCTGCTTCTGTGAAGAATATAATATAAAACAAACAAAACACAGATACCAGCGTACAATGCTATTTTCTACATCTTTACCCGTAGAGTGCGCAATAAGGGTTTCAGTCCATTCCTGGGTGCGCAATTATGATAATATTATGAAGTTCCTACAGCCTCGCACTCGCACGCTCTCCAGCCTGAGCTGTGGCTCGCACTCTATGGGTTAAATTTTGTGTAATGACACCTTTCCATTCCAGTGACATAGTTTTGTTAAATTTGTCATAAGGTGTGCACATCATCTAAATTTTGATGATTCTGATCACATTGAAGAAAACACTTTGTCCAAGGAAAGCTATTTGCCCAAAGAAATGTTCCCTGTCTAATATATTAGCTTTTGTTTCATGTGTGGGTGAGATGAATGTTGTTGGTATTCAAGGCTGCGAGGTGAGGCAACTGGGTACCTTCACCTCTTACTATCCCTTCTGCTTCCTAATGCTACTAGGATATTTATCTTGGTTACCATCCCTCCCATTACTTCCTCCAGCACTCTCAGATGTTGATACTATATAAATCAGTTGCTAAAACATCATCAAAGGTTATTATATAAACAAGGATGATGTGGTACAGTGCATCACAAAGAGGTAAAAGGCTGACGTCACTATCATGGCAGCCAGGAGCACATGGGTGAAATGCACACTGCTGCTGCTAACAATTCTAAATTTACTATTTTTACACCCTGTGCCAAATAATGAGGGACTGCACATACTGCACATGTATGGCTACAGCACACAAGACAATGTTGTTCTATGTTATACCACTAACTGTGAGGAGATGGTGTTTAGGTTAAGGATCACCATGACTACATAGGAAAATCAGTGAATGGAATGTCGAGAAGCAATGTTGTAAAATTATGATTGTAAGATCAGCAATGTGTGCTGAGGTGCAGTCAGTCTTTGAACATAGAGGAGTGGATCACATAACAATATAAGAGATGCCTTGCAATGAATAAGAAGGGATGAAAACTAAGAACACTGCTAATTCATGCTTTAAATAAGGATGAAAAGCTAGTATATGATGACTAATACTGTTTCATCTTAAACAATCCCAAACATCTTTTTACTACATTGTGCTCAACTGTCATTTTGCAGGTTCATGGAGTCTTCGGTGTACTATGAAATAAATGGAAATTTGACTAAAATATCTCAGGGCACTAATATCTATCGCTAATTGTATGTTCAATTTCCACTTCAAGCAACAGACATTCAGTACGGAATTATCTGGTTTACTTTTTTTTCCTAATTCATATCCATTGTTAATACACAACCACAATTTTGTCCTATGAAAGAATATTCATACTATAGTAGTATGATGAGTATTTTTATCACCTATTGCAATTTATAACTAACCTCACACGGAGACGTCTATGACAAACTGAGTTCATATAAGTGGGTGACACTACAAAACACAATATCAGGGAGAGAACCCATCTCATCTCAGCCACACCACATCAAGAAACATGAATTGATGCGAGGTCTGACCACCTCAACTCACTCCAAGGTTTTTACACTTAGTCCAACTACTTCTCTTTCAATTTGGTATGAAAATACTATGAATAGTACAAAAAAAGAGTTTGTATTATACTAAACTTTATAAAAATAATTTGAACCAATATAAGTGCATCACACCATAATTTTGAGCCAACCAGTGCTATACTACATGCCCTAATTAGGCTTCAAGGAGGAAAATAAAACTTTAGCTGCACCTACCAGACTCTCAGCATCCTTATGATCAGGTGTGTAGATGCCAAGGTAAACAATCGATGAAAAACAAAGTGATGAAAAAATACTTTGCATAATTAATAAGTGAACACTGAGGATGCTCCAGGTTGAACTAGTATAGTCAACGTATGTTACTGCTATGAGACGCTACAGTATATATTTGGTGTCATTTGGACTACTGATCCTTAACTAAGTAAATACACTGAAAATATTTACACTGAAAACTAAGTGTGCAATTCAACAGGTCACTGTGCTTCCCAATACAGTGGTTTATGGGAACACTTCTGTTAGCTGTTAATTCTTTAGGAAGCACATACATGTATCTCAAGCCATAAGAGGAATACATATCTGACCTTCTCTTTCATGTTGAATAGCTGTATTTCATAATACACACACACACACACACACACACACACACACACACACACACACACACACACACACACACACACGCATGCACGCATGTACACATGAACGAACACACACATATGCATTCAGAACAAGGATAGAGATGAGGGGAGTAAAGGAAGAGGTGAGCTTTGTAGTATCATAACCAATGAGGTTTAACTGAGGTGCGAAGATTTGTTACTGTGTAAAGAAAAGTTTTATAGGCAAATTGCATGTATCTAGATATAAAAAAGGCATTCAATAAATTTCTGCACAGGAGATTACTATGGAAGTTAGAATACATTGAATTAAAAGGAACATTAAAATACTGGATGGAAGACTACCTAAAGGAAGATAAATGAAAACAGTGGTATAGGGTAAAAAATCATAATGGAGGTAAGTAAAATGTGGAGTACCACATGGATCAGTTTTGGCTCCAATAATGTTTTTAGAATTATAAGTAAATGACATGACAAAAGGAGTAAGCAGTTACATGAGTCTGTTTGCAGATGACGCAAAAATACTAAGCAAGATAAGAAATCACAAGATTGCAAAGTTACCAAATAATATAAACAAGGTAAATGAATGGAGCAAGACATGGTAAGTTGAATTTAATGCAAAATAATGCCGTGTTTTGGAAATGAAGAAGAGTGGAATGAGACCCACATGGAAATATAAGGTAGGACGACATATAATATCAATAGAAAAAGAAGAGAAAGATTTGGGAGTGGTAATATAAGAAAATCTATCATCAGAGAAAACACATAAATCAAATATTAGGTGACGTATTAATGATTCTATGAAAGATACGGATGGCTCTTCACTTTATAGATAGATATGATGAGAAAAAATTATAACTATAATGATAAGACCAAAACTGGAATATGCACATGTAATATTATCCACTCACAAGAAAAAACATGTGTTGAAATTGTAAAGAATACAGATAATAGGAACTAAGAAGGTGCCAGATTTGGAACACATAATATACGAAGAAAAGATTAAAAGATATGCAACTGATACCTCTAAAAGAAACAGGAGATAATTACAAAATATAAATTGATGGAGGAAACATAGAAAATATTTAATGGAAAAAAGAAAACGATATACCAGATATTTGAGGGAACACAAGAAAAATTGCTTAAAAGAGTTTACTTGAACGACACATACTTGAAATGGAGTAAAAGAACTTATAATGACAAAGAATGTACATCTACTCAACAAAAAACTAGAAAAATATAGATATGGAGACAGGACCACATGAGTGTAACTCAGGCTCTGTATACTACAATTAAGTAAAATACACACACACATACACACACACACACACACACACACACACACACACGCAAACACATACACACACACACACACACACACACACACACACACACACACACACACACATACTGGTTAAGTCACTTTTCTTATTTCACATATGTTAAGGAATACATAAGAGTACATAACTGTACAATTTTGTAACAAAGTCACATTATCCTGCATGAAGCAGGTTATTGTGCGTGTGCGTAAGTGTGTGTGTGTGTGTGTGTGTGTGTGTGTGTGTGTATTCACTGTCACAGTCTGCTGCTGGTCTCTCTCGAGACAGCCGGCCGTCCCCCTATGGAAAGAGCTCAGAGCTCCTAGTGACCAATCTTTGGGTTGGACCGAGACCACTCACACACAACACACCGGGACAACGAGGTCACAACTCCTCGACTTACATCCCGTACCTACTCACTGCAAGGTGAACAGAGGCTACACGTGAAAGGAGACTCGCCCAAACAATCTCCGTCCGCCCAGGGGATCGAACCCTGGCCCCTCGGTTGTGAGCCGAGGGCGCTAACCACTGCGCTAACGGACCTTGTCACTACGCTCGTGGATCCCGTGTGTGTGTGTGTGTGTGTGTGTGTGGGTGGGTGGGTGGGTGGGTGGGTGGGTGGGTGGGTGGGTGGGTGGGTGGGTGGGTGGGTGGGTGGGTGGGTGGGGTGGGGTGGGGTGGGGTGGGGGGGGGGGTGGGTGGGTGGGGGGGTGGGTGGGGTGGGGTGGGTGGGTGGGTGGGTGGGTGGGTGGGTGGGTGGGTGGGTGGGTGGGTGGGTGTGTGTGTGTGTGTGTGTGTGTGTGTGTGTGTGTGTGTGTGTGTGTGTGTGTGTGTGTGTGTGTGTGTGTGTGTGTGTGTGTGTGTGTGTGTGTGTGTATGTGTGTGTGTGTGTGTGTGTGTGTGTGTGTGTTTGTGTGTGTGTGTGTGTGTGTGTGTGTGTGTGTGCCTGTGCCTGTGCCTGTGCCTGTGCGTGTGCGTGTGTGTGTGTGTGTGTGTCTGCGCGTATGCATGTGGGTGTATGTGTGTGCGTGTGTAAAATTGGTGTAATTTTTAACACCAGAAAGGGATTTGAAAAAATCGCAAAGTACTCTATATTATAAGACGTGCAAAGGTGAACACAATATACAGGTAAAGGTGATAAGCAAAGCAGTACTTAGCAGTAAAGATAAACTGGTTCACACCACACTTCAATCACCATATTACAGTGTTACATGAGGATTCCTCCCTTTCAAATGTAGCCTCAAATCTTCTGGAACTTCCTACAAGGCCATCAGAGTTGCCAGAGATTGTTAGACTCCCTTAAGTACTGTTGACATGTAAAAGGTTTCTATAATCAGTTTTGGTGGCCACTCCGTGGCCAACAAACATTTCACCGACGAACATTTGATCGACAGATATTTCACCCAAAAATAAGTGACCAAACAGATAGCAGGCAAATAATTACGTAGGCAAATATGGTAATTAAACAATAAATGTTTCATTACTGTTTCTGTTCAACCCAAAACAATTTGACAAACTTTGAACTTTGAAATTTTTTGAAACGCCCCAAAGCGAATCAACGTTAGTCAGCTTGCCTAGACGTGATACAGTTAGAAGTTGTAAAGATAGTGTTTTGCTTCAGTGTTTTACTTTTATGAACTTTATCGTTGTTCAATTTCAAGTGTACTATATTGTGATGTGCATACCATCATCTAAAGCGAATAAAATTATTGTTTCTTTTAAGATCAGGGAATTTATACCAACGACAAGAGAAGGAAGAAAGTTTTCCTTGATGGCTACGCCTATGTCGTTGAAAAAAAAATGTAACATATTGGCGATGTAAACACAAAGGAAGTTGTGGAGGGCGACTAAAAACACAAGGCGAAGTTATTCAATAAGAGGAAAAGCAAGTAATTAATCATTCCCAGTCACCTGATGCCGCATGCAACCTGTCCTTGAATACAGTAAAGAAAATTAAAGAAAGTGTGAAACAATCAGAGGAAGTGACCAACTATTATACAAAACTGCACCAGTGAGTACCCACTTGCAGCTGCTGGTGCTCATCCTAAAAAACATGTTCAAGAGAGAACATAAAATATTCGAAGCGTCACTATAAAAAATCTGAAAGCCACGCCAAATAACAGGCATCTGTGCCTCCATAAAAGCCTACTGGCACCAACGGTTTATGATATATATAAATAAAAGAACATTAGAGAACCATACAAGATGTTCCCCTGACAACAACTCTCTAGAATGATGGCATAGAAGGTTTGATCAGAGAATGGCAATCACTCACCCGACTGTTTGCCGTCTATTTTCAAAATTAAGAGAAAAGCAGTTGGATTGGGAGTTAGCAATTGAGCGGATGAAATCAGGAGTGGAATTGAGAAAACCGAAGTATTAGATATTAAATACAGGACTGACGACAATCATTGAGAAATACAATGAGTATCCTAGAATTGATTTCTTGAGAGTAATTGCCCACAATCTTTAAATATTTTTAATCAATTATTTTATAAATACTATTTTTTTGTATTTCAGTATATATGTAATAAATATCTTCAAAATGATGTCCTATTATCAGTTACATTTCAGTCAAATCTAAGTTCAAAAGTAAATTTGGCCAAATGTCTGTCAGCTCAATGTCCTTTTAGTGAAATGTCCGTTTGATGAAATGTCTATAGGTAAAATATCTGTGCAGCCAAATGTCCGTTGGTGAAATGTCTGTCGGTCAAATGTACATCGACCAACTGTCCAGGAGCCGGCCATTCTGAACTCCTTCAAGTATCTTGTCTTTTTAGTACATCCACACAGTTAAGGAAAGACTAACATGCATCTAAAGATCAAAGTGTGACTCTACAAACCATAAGAGTTACAGATTCAATTTAGTGTCATTAAGAAAAGACACTTTCCCAATCACTTGGCACTTTAGGCAATGCATCGTCTAGCTACAAGCGGGATTGTTTTTTTTATGTAATTTTGTTGTCCCTTAGCTAGTACCCTTTTAATGTTTTGTTTTTTTTTAAATAAAAAAATTATGCTTTTCCTTGTTGATGAATATTCCATCAACACATCTAGATCTCAATATCTTTTTTAATATATAAAATCCTTCAACTCTTTACCCATCAGGGTGTGTTGTAGACTACCTCTGGTGTCTTGTAGCAAACATCCAATCTGCACACACACACAAATACAGGGCAGGATTGCTAGCTTTCTGCTCCTGCTAGGATTTCAAGGTCACAACTCTTTGGTTTAAGTTCAATATCTAATTTTTGCTAGATGAACAAGGGTTATAGAGTGAAAGGAAACAAGACTAAATTGTCTCTGCCTGACCTGGAATTTAAACCTCGGATCTCTCAGCTGTGAGTTGATTGTACTAACTCCTATACCATCGGATCATCGATATCCTCTACTTGGCCTTAAACTAAAATGAAATGGAGAATAGTCTAGGATATTATCCATCCATATACATGGTTTATATCCCTCTTCAGAGGGTAACCAAGACAAGGTGTTCATACATATATATCCACATGCATTCCCTCACATCTTTGCTGGCTTCTTGAGAAGAAGGGACTGATCCTCACTGTACTACACTAAATGAGCATAGTCAGTGATTGTATCATAGCCCAACAGAAGAACTGGTATATCCCTTCCACATGAATTCAGATCCATTCCCCTCCCTGCATCTGACCTTATCTAAATTATTGATCAGACCAGATGCGGTAGAACTTCACATTGAAACCATCAAGGCTGCATCATGACTACCCTCCATTCAACATTCATGCACAAGCATTCTTCCTTGCTCCACAGACATACCTCTTGCATCTAACTCTCTCTTCACATTGTCCACCCATCCTATTCGTGGTTTCCCTTTAAACCACACACGTCTCACATCAGATCTTATTATCTTCTCCAATTGTTTTTCATCCATTATCTCCACATGCCAAAACTATCACAACATTACCAGCCTAACATAATTATCTTCATTTGTGGTGACTCAGATTATCTGGGACAACTACTACCTTTTCTCTGGAAAATCACTACTGTAACAAGAACTATAAACTCACCAGCCACAATCAAGAAGACTCCTAATTTGTGTTCAAACAATGACTTTGTTACCAATGAACAAATGCTATATGTTGATGGTCAAAGATAAAGCACAAAATAAATCTTTATAAACCACGAACATAAAGACATACATTATCATATCACCAATTTAATTAAAGATTCAAATAAAATTATGCACGCATTAAAGTCACCAGTTTCGTGTAGCTTCACTAAAGTCTACTAACTTCTAACCCTGCCATAGTAATTTTCCTTTCAACCCTATTAAGAAGTGAATACAGTGATAAACTGACCTTGTGCATAGCCTCTAAATGGGAAGTATGACATGTATGGTGTAGGTCACAAAGTGATCGTAAATGTTTGCCTCAGTCTTCAGTTCAGTGGACAGTGGACAGTGTTCATGATCCTTCACAAAGCTCACTTGGGATTACTCTTGATAATTTCAAATAAGAATAAATGAGGTAGATGAGAGTGAAGTAGTTACGTATTTCATTCAACAAAACTAAAGACGAAGTTGAAAGATTGCAATATTTTCTTAAAACATAATAAAATAATAAATATATGAACACATTAACAAATATGTTGCTGCTTACTATATACAATAAAAAAAATTAATTGGCTGTGCCATGCATCTAATGTTGCAATATAAGAACTTGAATCATGGTCACAAGTTGTGTATGTTTTCTCAACATGTCTGATGAAGGGAATGGCTGGACCAATGATGATATCCTGTAGTAATCTAATAGTGAAATTGACTATTGCAACTAAAACTTACTTACATTAAGGTATGTACATATAACTAATCCTGCAGGCTATTTACAAAAATAGTAAAATACCTCCACCTATGCCATATGTTAAATTTGGGATTACATTTACGTGTTCTATTGGCCAATAAGGTTTGTGACAATCACATCTTTGTTTTCTTTGTAACAATATATACAATTACAACTATAAGATTTAAGCTATGCTTTGAAAAAAATAATAACGCTGAAGAGCCTTTGTTACACGTCTGCATATTGTGACACAGTTGTTGATCCAGACAACATCTGGTACATCTGATGGCCTAATGTGTTAACCAAAACACTATCTGCTTAGGTAAAGCAATTACAACTAACCCACTGCCTCTAAGTATACTAAGTATCCTAAAAACAATTGTGCAGTGGACAGTGAAGGCATCAAATGACAACCTCTACTAAGGACAATAAGGCATTTACTTTCCCCAACTAAAACTTTCTATAATACTGAATTTTATCTACATATTACTTTATAAAAAAAATTACCCCTAAGGCTACACAAGACTCTTACTTGTAAGATAAATTTCTATCAGATTGAACTGTACTTTCTGGCACAAAACATCCCAACTTTTCACTCTTCAAAAGTTTTCAACACATATCTCCCAGTCTTACAACTACACTATTACTCCTACGAAAAACATATAGAAAATGGAATGTGTCAATGTAAACCATACAACTTCAAGTCAAGAAACCTTTTCAACACTGAAGTGCAGTTCCACTTGATGTGTCAAATGTGCATTGCGTGGGAGGTGATGTCTAGGAGGCTCCAAATAAGAGGAAAACTAGAGGAAAATAGTATTCATAAAGTAGGAATGAAGTGCTGCACACTGACTTAGATTAATCAATGTGGATTTTGTTGCCTACATTAACTAAAAAGTGTCAGCTACTGTGAGGGATGCTGATGAGCCACAAAGGTAAGTTAATATGATATTCTATCTTTGAAACTTTCATATTGATGTGTTTCAACCAGAGGGACACTTTGTTGACTTTTTTTTTCAAATAGAATTGATTCAAGGCAAAATATACACATCTATTCTTATAGATAAATAGAAGAGCCAGGAAGGATCAATGCATACTGAGGGTTTCACTTATAATATTTAAATAAATCAGAAAACTAATGCATTAGGAGTGCATCTGTGTATCTTTCCTCCATGCCAGAAAATACAGTATTAATGAAAACCTTGTAATGCTGAGGCACCATGTCCCATCATACCTTCCCTGGAGTGAAAGAGGAGTCAGTCTTCACACCTCAGAGGAAGGGAAGGGGAAGGCACTAGTTTACAGTTTGTACGAGACACCTGGAGAGAAATTCCTTGATGAGAATGTACAGGAGAGAGGGGAGAAGAGGTTGGCATCAACGTCCCCCAAGCAGAGGTGAGGGAAGATGCCTGCATGGCCACATCCCTTCAGCAGGAGACAAGGAGGGAGACAGTGCTGGTTATCTGTTCTGGCTGGGCACCTCTTCGAGCTTCTTCCAAACCACCTGGGGCAAATAATGGTCTTAGTGACTTTTAAGACATTACACACAAAATCTCTCTCTCTCTCTCTCTCTCTCTCTCTCTCTCTCTCTCTCTCTCTCTCTCTCTCTCTCTCTCTCTCTCTCTCTCTCTCTCTCTCTCTCTCTCTCTCTCTCTCTCTCTCTCTCTCTCTCTCTCTCTCTCTCTCTCTCTCTCTCTCTCTCTCTCTCTCTCTCTCTCTCTCTCTCTCTCTCTCTCTCTCTCTCTCTCCCATACATGCAAACACCTTCAAACAGTATTCAAAATTTTCAAATGATTCACAAATTTAAAGTCAGACGACTACTTTACTATCGACCATTCAAGCATTACCCGTAACAATGGCTTCAAAATAATTGGCAAATGCCTTATAACTAACAAAGCCAAGTACTTTTCTTCAATCAGGTCATAAATATACAGAATAAACATTATCAACTCGGGCACAATAGAAACTTTTAAAAATCGTTTTGACAAATATCTCTAATGTAATCCCCGGCAGGCAATGTTCATTTCAGAATAACTTTCTGTAGCCAAGAGGCCTCCAATCATAGTTTCGTCATCAAATCACCAGCTGGTTCATAACTACATACCACCCTCCCTACATGACACAGATATCCCCAAGTAAACTACTACTCAAGACCTGTGACGGGCTGAGGACAGGTAAAGACCCTGATAGTTAGTGACCATCTTTGGGATTCAAGGTACTAGGGATCACTGCTACAAGGGGTAAAACTGTGCACAGTGTCCTGCATAGGAAAGTGCACTACACAGTGGATTTAACAGAGCTGGGGCCTGATTTACTGCTGTATTCCTAAAAAGCGCTAAGCAAGGCTGCCATACCACCCCTAGTTATCCACACTGTGCTCACACCTACTCTGTACACACACCACATACCATCAAGACAAACAGTCACACTTTTCCCCACTAACAAAAGAGGTAGATGATATCTCCTTTTAACTCCTTCATAAAATCCATGTAGCTTTTCTATACTACATGGTATCACTTCTTTTCCTGCCAGCTCCGGCTGGAGGGATGGGTGGGCGGGGAGGAGCCTTCCCTTGTACTATCCTTTCTCTAATTCAAGAAGTTAGTGTAGAGTAGTTTTATCAACCAGCCTTCCCAGGAGCCCTAGGGTATGTTGCTGTTTGTGTTCCCTTGTATTCCCTTGCTAAGAAAGGAGTTAAGGAATATATTCCATTCAATAAAGTAAAAGAAAAAGGAGAAAAAAAAGTGGAAGGTGTAAAATACCTAAAAAGAAAAGGGATGAAACATGGAAGAGTATGAAAAGTAAACCAATTCAGCGAATGAAGGAAAAATCTAAACTAGAAAGGAATGAATACATAAGGGTAAGAAAAATCAAACTTTGGAAATCAGGATAATAAATAGAGAAGAGATACAGAAAATGATGAAAGAATTAGATGAGAGGAAGCAATAGTAACAAATGTGATATTAGGATACATCTTAAAAGAGTATAGACAAAAAATGACTATGATAGATCTGTGTTCTCTTAAAACAGAAAAAAGCTTAAAAGAATGAAAAAGAGCTGATATAATAATGCCTATTTACAAGAAGAGAAACAAAGAAGAACCACTTCATTATAAACTAGTATCACTAACCTGCATAGTCTGCAATATATGTGAAAAGGTTATCAAGAAACAATGGACGGAATACTTAGAAAGCAAAAGAATACTAACAGATAGACAATTTGGATTCAAAACAGAAAGGTCATGTGTTACCATATTATAAATTTTTACTCAAGAGTGATAGATATAACACAAGAAAAAGTTGAATGGGCGGATTGCATATTATTACACTTAAAAAAGGCCTTCAATAAGGTTTCACAGACGAGATTACTATGGAAGTTACATTGGAAGATTGAAAGGAATATTAAAAAACTGGATGAAAGACTACCTGAAAGGAAGGGATAAAAAATAAGAATGGAAGGAAGTACAAAGTGGAGTACCACAAGGATCAGTTTTGGCACCAATAATGTTTTTGCATATGTAAATGACATGATAGGAATAAGCAGTTACATAAGTCTGTTAACAGATGATGCAAAATTACTAAGGAAGATAAGAAACCACAAGGATTGTGAGGAGTTACTGGATAACATAAACAAGATATATGAATGAAGCAACAAATGGGAAATGAAATTAATTGAAAAAAATGCCTTGCATTGGAAATAGGCAAGAGTGGAATGAGACCCATATGGACATATAAGTTAGGGCAAAATATTATATCAATAGCAAAAGAAGAGAAAGATTTGAGTGGTAATACAGGACAACTTGTCATCAGAGAAACATATTGATAAAACATTTGGTGACACATTCAGGATGCTAAGAAATATATATATATATATATATATATATATATATATATATATATATATATATATATATATATATATATATATATATAGATATAGATATTTTATATCTTTTTATCCTTTACCCATGACACTGGTAGTCTTAATGGAGGCCTTAAATGGTCGGCCTCTGCCCGTTAGTAGGTTAGATTTTTTAAGTGATGCCTCGTTTCATACAGAGAGGCTCATGCTGGCAACGGAAGGTCCTCGTGCATATAGCTTTGCAGTTCCGTCAAGGATAGTGTCATGGCAGCATCTGGGTGATCTTAGGCCACTTGGCAGTATTAGCAAAGAAAAGTGGCCACCATGTGCCAAGACTCGAACTCGGGACCCTGAGCTGGTATGCCAGACTGCTAGCCCCTAGGCTAACATTTAGATAAAAATATGATGAGAAAAATTATTATTTCAATTATTAGACCAAAACTGGAATATTGCAGATATGCAGAAGTAATATGTTCCTCTGACAAGAAGTAGCATGTGCTGAAATTGGAAAGAATAAAAAGAATAGCAATCAAGATGGAGCCAGCTTTGGAAGAGCTAAAATATAACAGAACATTAAATGAAATGCAACTGATAACACCAAAAGAAAGAGGAGAAAGAGGAGACTTAATTACAATATATAGATTGATAAACAACCTGGAGGAAACAGGTAGAAGAGATTTAATAATGAAAAGAAAAAGAGAGGCTAGATATTTGAGGGAACACAAGAAAAAGTTGCAAAAAGAACTTACTTGAATGACACAAAAGTACAGTTTTCCCCAAAGAAATATAGATTCTTGAAATGGACTGAAAGAAGAGGTGATAATGGCAAAGAAGCTGCAACAGCTGAAGAAAAAGCTGAACAAATATTGATACGGAGACAGGACAACACAAAAATAGCTCAGGCCCAGTATACTACAACTTGGTAAATATACAAACCCATACACAAAAAAAATAAATAAATAAATAAATAAATAAATAAATAAAATACTTACATTACACATCTGTCTCAGCAGTGCCTTCTCGCCATCAGCTAAGGCAGCATTGTGTGCTGGAGGAACAGGCTGTTGAGTTTGGGGTGGAGGACCCTGGCTTGGGGGTGGACCAGAGGACTGAGGAGCCATCACCCCTTCCAGCTGCTCCTGCACCTCCAACACTCTCATGGCTGCAGCAACAGAGGTGGGACGCGACACCAATGGGGGCGGTCCTTCTGGCAACAAGTCCTCCTCACTGTCCCCTGATCCTGTAGGTGCAGGGAGTGGATTATACTAATCATCCTTGGGGAAACTCCCGTTCTTTTGATGGAGTGTCATGTTGGCTGGTCTTCTATTCCTATACACCAGATCCCCATTGTATGTGAGGGATGTGTTCTTAGTTGATAGTATATAGTATGGAAAAACACATTATGTGGAAGGTTACTTTAATGGAGAAAACATGGTTTCAATCTGAAGGACATTCTATTTTTTTTTTTTATTCATAATTTATTTCTATCTATCTATCTGATGCTTGTTCCGAGAAACTTCCCCAGGGGATGACTATGGCTGAAGTTTCCATTTATTCCTGTCCTTACATTCCTTCCTTGCACATTCTAATGCTCTCAAACTCCTCTCTCTCCTTTCTTTCATAAACTCTAATAAACCGTCTTCCCATTTCATTGGGCGTCAACCTCTCATTCAATTAAAATCTTTTTCACATTTTCATACCAACATGACACAAGACCAGTAGAGTAATCCCCAACCTCAACTCAAATGTAAATTACAAGTGAGTGGATAACTCTTGCCTTATCTTCCCTCCTGAGGGGAGTCGATAACTGTACACATAGCTTGTTTTGGTCCAACACATTACTGGTTTACCTATAGCCTCACAAACTCCATTGCATTTCCAATGCATGTTTTGGATACAAGAACATAAGAAAAACAGAAGAACATAATAAAATAAGGAGGCTACACGAGGCCAGTTGACCTACACAAGGCTGCTTCTGTGCACCTAACACTTACCATCTGTTTTCTTCATCCACAGAAATGTCTAATCTTTTTTTTTTTTTAAGTATTTACTGTCCCAGCACTTACCACATGCTTGCTGAGTTTGTTCCTTTCCTCTACTACCCTATTAGTGAACCAATTTTTATCTATCTCTTTCCTGAATCTGAACTGATCTAGCTTGAAATCTTTTGTTCATGTTCTAACTGTCTCCTTGACTATGAGAACCTTTTTATGTCCCCTTTGTTGAAACCTGATCCATTTAAACACTTTTATCAGATCTCCCCTTACCTTATGTCTTTCTACAGAATGTAGATTGAAGTGTTTTAATCTATCCTTGTAAGTTAAGTTCCTTATCCCCTAAAACCTTTTAGTAATCCTCCTTTGTACTGCTTTGTACTTTTTTTTTATTGAAGAAGTTGATAGAAATAGGTTAAACGCAAATCTGTATAAATGTATCATCTAAAGATGCATACAATGCGGATTCATTGCAGTACTCATTTTGTAGCTCTTGGCATGTCTTCGTTTTATAGAGATTTTTTTTTACTCTACCTAGTTTTGGGCTTTGTACTCTTCTCTTATCATGATCCTCACCATAATACATTATTGGTACCACTTTTTCAATATCATCTACATTGTTATCCATATCCTCATTACTCATGATTAAGATTCATGGTAAATATATCAAATGGATGAAAATAAAAGGAATGATCAGTATAAGAGGCTTTATGTTCTGTCCCACATCATTCAATCTATCTATCAGCCATTGTATATACTTTAAGGTTTGTTCCTTGAAGCTCCCTCAAAGGGCTGGCCATGGCAGAAGAAATGCCATTTGCTCCTTGTCCATTTAATTTAAACAAATTTATACTCTATAAAAGTCCAACTACTCTTGCCTGCCTTTAATTGGCCTTGTGCAGATATAGACATCCCACCATCAACACCACCACCATTTAAATTTGGGCTACAGCACCATCCCCATCATTAGGTGTCACCATAACTCAACACCACCACCATCACAACTCACCTGGTCCAAGAGGTGCCCTATGGGTCAGGCCACACCACCACCATCACAACTCACCTGGTCCAAGAGGTGCCCTATGGGTCAGGCCAAGTCCAACTGCCCTCAAATGGTGAGAGAGGGAATAGGGTGGGGGCTGTAAAGGACGGGGGTGAGGAGGAGGTTGTAGAGGAGCAATCTCCCCAATTTCCCCTCCTGATCCCTCTGGATGGAAACGGCTGGGCTTGATTACCTCTGAGAATTGCTGCTTTTCAGCCTCCAGCAGCAACACACGGGCCTCCAAGGACTTTATATAGGTCAACACTTGCTCTACAAGGAAAGACAGGGAGTTAACACAGATGTCATTACAGAAGATTTAGTCACATGAGTTAGTCTATTAGTGGTAAAAGACAGGCAAATCTGGACCTTTACATATATACATTTAAATTAGGAAGAACTGTGCTCCCTCCAATTTCTGCGTGTTACAATTTTGCGACAAACAAGGACATAAATATGACTAAAGTCATCATAAGGTTAATGATTCCAATTTTACAAATTCAAATTTTATGGCCTGCAATGTTGACCAATTTCACAAAAGATTGGAGGGAGCATTTTACTTAAACTCTGGTTATAGTAATTTGTTTGTTCATCTGTTTCCTTGTTTTCTATTTAGCCTAGTGAATGGGTGGGGATAATGACTCAATGTCCTTATCAGCACCCCCCTCGTTTTGGTCTCTCCTTGCCCTGTTGCCCGAGGTGTCTATTCCAGGATAGAAGAGATCTCCAATGCTGTGTGGAGACAGAGTGGAAGTACTATTTGACCTGTAAGGACCTCTGAACGTCAATGTCCACCTCTTACACGGAGCCTGACAGTTGCTTGGGCGACATCTGTCCTCACCTCCCTCATCTACACGCCTGACTACGAATCCGCTGGCCCGAGTTCGATCCCAGACGAAGGCGGGCGGCTCACAGCTCACCCACCTGTTCATCCTCCCAACCAAGTTGCTAGATAAATGGGCACCTAGGGAAAACCTGGAAAAGATAAACTGTGGAAAGTCGGATGTCACAGTGACCCTGTGTCCAGGTGTAACAGATTTATTTCCACCTCAGCCTCAAAAGCCTATGTGACGGGAGATGAGCGCCTATAGTTATGCACAACTATAATGTGTGCACCCACTTTACCTCCCTCACCTGTATTGTGCGGTTGCATTCCTCTCCATAACAGGACTGTCTTACTACGTACCACAGCAGACACCCCTCTCCACCTCTTTATTACTCATCACCATCAAATTTCAAGTCTCAGACATCCTGCTCATCACTGTTTTCACTATCAGAGCAACAACTACCTTGATGCCTACTTGTTTGGAGTTGCCATTTCTTAAGTTTCCTGTTCTGGTCATGTGGATATTTTCAAGCGTATATTTGTTTAATATATTTGTTTCTGCACAGTACTTGTTTTCGTCATATTTCCTTAGATTTCTGGTGGTGGTAGAATCTCCCTGAGACTAGATTAAAGCAGCTGATGACGTGTTTCTTCTTTAATCAATCCTGATACCAATGAACCTCTTAGCCCAGTAAAATTGATTGGGTCAAGAACTGGGGCCAAAGTCTGGGTTAATTTGGGGGAAAGTTATTATTGCACTTGACTTATTTATCAATGAGTTAAAAGTTTGCATTTAACCCCTAGCACTGAGAATTTTTCCTTTTAGTTTGAAAAGTTGTTACAAACCAACATATATAGAAATAAATGATTCCATACATAATACTTACTTGAGCCTTAAAATTACACCAATAACAAAAAGTTGAAACCTGCTTAATTCATAATACAGTAAACTTACAATTCACTAAAAGGCAAAAGCAACTGAAGCAAGTAAACAAAAGATTTCTTGTCTCATTTAACACTGACAATATTTTCATTCACTATTATTGATGCTAAGAATTCTAAGTTTTCAAGCTTGAGATAGAAAATTTTGTTGTTGCAGTAGCTCTCTCTCAACATGCCAAACATGCATTCTGGAAGGTTAAAATCTATAGGATTTTTGTCCAGTAGTGCGGTTTGGGTCTTACACTATTTGGTGTGGTAGTTTACTTGATTGGCTTCATATTCTGGCCAGAAATTGTAAAGAATATGTCCATGGGGGTAAAGAAAGCCTTAAAAAACAGTATTCTCCTACCAACATTGACATGAATCAGAGACGTGGATGTAGAATAGGGCACAGTAGGCAAGTGCATGCTGTGGAAATGAAATACTGCACAGGAATATGTGGAAAAACATGATGAGAAAGAGTGAGAGCAATGATGGCATTCACGAAAGATGTGGTATGGGAACTTGTGCAAATGGAGTGAAGTATGGAATGACGGAATGATTGAAAAGAAATACTAAGGTGATTAGGCCACATTGCAGGTATTCTTGAAAAAGTGAATGTGACAAAAATTAAGGATTCCAGGAGGTCACTTTTAAGATGGAAGGATAAGATAAGGAGTATATGAGTATAAAAGATGCTTGTAGTGGGGGGAGATCTTGAACAGGCAAGAAATTGTTTGGATAGGAAGATCTGGAGGTTCTTCTACCACTTGGAAGATGTTTCAGAAAGGAGTAAGTCATTAGAGAAAATTGCCTTGCAACCAAAAATTATACTCAGTACTAAGTTGCTCAGCATTTTGGTAGCCTGGGTAAGCCATATTATACAATGGTACCATGTCTAAGGTCAATAGATGAATAACTTAAAGAAGAATGCAAAACCAATACATAACCTATCTTTATCTTCATTTTTATAATTAAATTGATCCTTGAAGCATCCAAACATGAAGTTTTGAGAAATTTCTGACCTCACCCTGCACTCCTTTATGGTACTAGCCACTCACCATTCATAGGTGACCTCTGGCGGGTGAGTGTGTCCTCAAGCAGTCGCTCCCTAGAGGAAGAGCGAGCCAGCGGTATGTCTGGGGGAGGAGGAGGCTGAGGTGAAGGCTGAGGCGGTCCTGAGGGCTCATCTGCATTGGTGGAAGAGGAGGAGCCATCGCCATCATCCCGGGTAATGAGAGGGTTACCGCAGTGAGTGCAAGTGGCATTGTTCCGCTCCTCATCCAGGTACAAACACAGTTCCTGCACATACACATACACATGGTCAATTCCATATTAAATAAATCAATACAGTATAATCTAAATACTATAAAAAAACTAAAAGTATGCAAAGTGCTAATCTCACAATGGGTGAACACTGTGTTTGAGTCGAGGTAGCTCTTCTGCCTCTCTCACCCGGCTCCCCAACCCTGCCTCACCTTCAGCTCCAGATTATCCTTGATAAGGTCATGCTGTTTTGCCTCAAGTCCACGCAGCTTGTTCTGATAGGCTGTGACCTCCTGCCGCATGACGGAAGCTGTGTAGCGACCAAACCGCTGCCACTCACGGGCCAGCTTGCGGCCCTTCTGACGGTCATCATCAAGGAAGCAACACAGATCCCGTAGCTCCTGCAAAGAGTAAATGTTATTGTTATTGCTGGTTATTATAATCATTATTATTGCCATCATCATAATCATAGGACATGAAAAAGGCTGGTTGGGCGATGTAAATGTAATGGTGATGGTACACATGGAGTGAAAATTTGTGAAAAGACTCAAACACAGAAAACAGAAATAACAAGGGTTAGTAAATTCAAGAACACTGATGGCAAGAAGAGATAATAAAGATAAAATAAGAATGGAGTTAGATTACAAAAAGCAGGGAGGAAGAATGGAATAAACTTCTAGGGTTAGTTCTCAGTATGCAATGTGAAGAAAGTTGAAATGATAGAACGAGAAGAAAAATATTGAATGGTGGAATAAAGAAAATTCAGTCACTAATCAGATGGAAAAGTCAAACAACTGCTAGGGAGGATTTATTATCTTTTTTACTATTGGAGAACCGGCCAAGAGCAATAAATAATTATATAAAAAAAGCCCACTTGTGATGGCTGGTTCCCTAAAGGAGTAATAGAGTCAGGGGACAAACCATCAGTAATCCAGAAATTTTGAAAATCCGGTAGTCCTAAAGTCACGTGGTTGCTGGATTAGTGATGGTCAACCTGTATCTATTACTCTTGAATAAAAACTTAATAAGTTTGTGACATATGATCTTCCTGTTCTGAATCCAAATTGTCTATCTGTTAATATTCCTTTTCTTTCTAAGTATTCAGTACATTGTTTCTTGATGACTTTCTCACATACCTTGCATACTATGCTGGTCAATGACACTGGTCTATAATTAAGTGGTTCTTCTTTGTTTCCATTTTTGTAAATAGGCATTATATCAGTGGTACAGTACAGTAGTCTAGCACTCGGGCATGCGAGCCTAGGGTCCCGGATTCGAATCCCCGTTATACACTGACCACTTTTCATTCTTTGATATCACCGCAGAGTGGCCAGACTATTTTTCTTTTTATCATTAACCGTTGGCGCCAGTAGGCTTATTGAGGCACAGATGGACTTGCCTCGCCTGTTATTTGGCATAGGTTTTCAGATTTTTATAGTGATGCCTCAAATGTTTTTAGGTTCTCTCGTGAATATGTTGAGAGCGTGCGACGTGCTGCAATACTGTCCTCAGACAAGACTTACAACGTTTATATGCACCTGAGGCTGTTGTAGCAATTAGCCTCGCACGTTCTCAACATATTCAAGAAAGAACGTAAACATTTGAGGTGTCACTATAAAAAATCTGAAAAACATACACCAAATAACAGGCGAGGCAAGTCCATCTGTGCCTCCATAAGCCTACTGGCGCCAACAGTTAATGATATAGAAAAAATTCTTTAGGAACTTTTCCTGTTTTAATGAAACACTCTATTATATAATAAATTGACTCAGCTATTTCTTGTCTACACTCCTTTAAGATGTATCCTGATATCCCATCTGGTGCTATTGTATTTTTCTTCATCCAATTCCTTCATCATTTCTTCAATCTCTTCTCTACTTATCCTGATTTCTCACACCTTATTTTTTCTCATTTGTTCTTATGGCTTTTTAAAGTCAAATTCAGTTGTAAATACTTTCTGAAAGTTCTTATTTAGCACTTCACTCATTTCTTTTGAGTCCTCACATATTTCCTTAGTTTCCTTCAATCTAGTTATACGTATTTCCTTTATGTTTAATTTTTCCATTAATAAATATATAAGACAGTATGTGTGTGTGTATGTGTTTTTTTTTTTTTTTTTTTGTGTGTGTGTGTGTGTGTGTGTGTGTGTGTGTGTGTGTGTGTGTGTGTGTGTGTGTGTGTGTGTGTGTGTGTGTGTGTGTGTGCATTTGTGTGTATTTACCTAGTAGTAATATACTGGGCCTGAGCTACACTTGTGTGGTCCTGTCTCTGTATCAATATTCGTCAAGTATTTTCTTCAGTTGTTGTAGCTACATTCTTTGCCATTATCATCTTTTCCTTCAGTCCATTCCAACTATATACTTCTCTGGGGAAAGCTGTACTTTCTTGTTTTGTTCAAATAAATTCCTCTTTGCAATTTTTCTTGTGTTCCCTCAAATATCTACCCTCTCCTTTTCTTTGAATTTTTAGATCGTTTTCTATCTGTTTCCTCCAGGTTGTTCAACAATCTATATATTGTAATTAAGTCTCTTCTTACTTTTAGTGTCGTCAGTTGCATTTCTTTTAATTAAAACTCATATGCTTTGTCTTTCAAATCTGGTATCATCCTAGTTGCTATTCTCTGTATTCTTTCCAAAATCAGTACATGCATTTTTTTTTTGTAGGAACCATATTACTTCTGCAAATTCTGGTTTTGGTTTAATCATTGTAATTATATACTTTCTCATCATATCTTTATCTAAGAAGTGAAGAACCATTCTTATATTTCTTAGTGTGTGTGTGTGTGTGTGTGTGTGTGTGTGTGTGTGTGTGTGTGTGTGTGTGTGTGTGTGTGTCTGTGTGTATTCACTGTCACAGTCTGCTGCTGGTCTCTCTCGAGACAGCCGGCCGTCCCCCTATGGAAAGAGCTCAGAGCTCATAGTGACCAATCTTTGGGTTGGACCGAGACCACTCACACACAACACACCAGGACAACGAGTTCACAACCCCTCGACTTACATCCCGTACCTACTCACTCCTTCCACTTTGCTGTCCTTTTGTCTCTATCACGTAGATATTATAGTGGTAGTAGTGTAGCTAAACAGACAGCCTCGTTAGGTCCAGTAGGACTGTTGCTGTCTGTTCTTCCTTTGTACTCCTTTGTACTGCTAGGTGAACAGAGGCTACACGTGAAAGGAGACTCGCCCAAATAATCTCCGTCCACCCAGGGGATCGAACCCTGGCCCCTCGGTTGTGAGCCGAGTGCGCTAACCACTACGCTAGCGGACCATGTATTTACCGTGTGTGTGTGTGTGTGTGTGTGTGTGTGTGTGTGTGTTTGCATATAGAATATCATGGACATGTATAAGCAAACATATACATTTATGAAATTGTTATGGAAATACCTCTGAAATTTGTAGAAAAAATATAATCCACATAAAAATTTACCCACAATTTCATTATGCAATAATGTGTGAATATGTAGCTGCATCTCACAATGTGTGGAGGTGAAGAGTGCCACCTGCTTAGGCAGTGGGGGAAACACACCTGATTATCATCAGTGAGGCGCTGGTGAGCCTCCCGCAGCTGCTGCAGTTCAGCCAACTGGGCATGGAGGGAGTGTCGCCCGGTCCCTGCATCATCTTCAGCTCTTCCATCATGTTTAGGAAGCCGATGGTGTCTTTCAGGGTCCTCCATTAGAGGTCCAGGGTACCTTGGGGGTTCTGGGTATGCTGGAGGCTGGCGGGGCTCCCCAGGGGCAAGGTCAGAGTGGGACCGGGATTGGAGATACTGACCTGACAGTCCCGAGGACTTGAGCGGACCAGCAGATCCTCGGCCAGCTGGATTGAGAAAACCCGAGGTGACCCGGTGAGGGGGAGGGGCCATGACCTGGGGGGCATTGGGGGGAAGCCGGCTATACCCAGGGCCTGGGAGCGGTGGCCCCGAGCGGGAGGGAGCATAAGGGTTGGCCATCGAGGATGGATGGTTGGGCGGGAACTGGGTAGGGTGGCCGGGGTCCAGGGTGGGCATCAGTGCTGGGCTGGTCGGCCACTATGAGGGCCTGACCCACCTAAGGACACAAAGATCATGTCAGATGAATGGATGCAACAACGTAATAATACCAAATCACAAACAAATACACACACAATACACAGTGGAGTTCCTTGTTCACACACATATTTCATATCCCAAGGTCCCAAGGAAGGAGAATCCATAAACTAAGGCTAGACAAACAATGTACAACTTGCTAAGCAGCCATCAGATGAAACATGAAACCTGGCTTTCAAAATTATGATAACGATGATGATGATGATGAAATGATCATTCATTCTGATGCTTGATCCTTAGAGCTCCCTCAATGGATGCCTTCTGACAGATGAGTTTCCACTTATTTCAGTCCTTATATTCCAACATTGTAAACTTTAGTCCTCCCATTCCCCTCCCACTTATATATTTTACAATCTTCCCATTTAATTTGAGGGTCTTCCTTTTAGCCAAAATGTAGGTAAGTACCTTTCACATTAATTGATACAGCTGGATTTTTTTGGTGAGTATAGGTCTGATGAGGATCAAGATTTAAAGAGGAGACACAATGAAAGAAAATCAAGGAATCTACAAAACATTCAACCATGATGTTACTCACATGAAAAGTATGGATTTTTCTCCTCAACATAAGAAGGAAAAAAAATTTGCCATGTATTTTTTCAATATTATGATAAACTTTTTGACTTCTTTACAGTACGTTTGAAAAAAGTTCTTAAAATAGAAAGTAATGGCAACTGGCATCCTCAATAACCAAGAGACTCCATGCAATGACAGAAAGCAAATGTTTAATATGGTTGTGTCAGGTCCTGCAATGTATCCTTCATAATAAGCAACTGGGTTCAGTAAAGTTAGTAGTGATCTTTTAGGGGAAGATAGTCCTCCCAATTAAGAGATTATTGGGTTTAGTCAGATTAGTGATCTTATGTAGGAGTTCCACAATGGTAAGAGGTTATTGGGTTCAGTCAGATTAATGACACAATTGCAGGACATGTCACAGCCATATCAAACATCTACTTACTGAGTTTCCTACATCACTGGAAACTTTACCCTTATCTTATCTACATGTTTTGGGTATTATTACATAAACTGACAACCAACACATAATAAATTGTCTTAGTAGGTTATCACGAATTTGGAGCACGATACCATTTTTTTCAATAGATTTAATGAGTTTTAATTAATCCGGTATCTGTTTTTCCCGCATATCACTATTATTTTTTCTATTCCCCACCCCAAGAAAATTAGTGCTTTGCACTGAGAAGAAGTAACAGATGAATACAAAACACATCAAAACTTATCAGAAAAAAATAGTTTCATCCTTGTACATAACAAAGTACAGTAACCCCTTGTTTTAACATGAGTTTAAAATATGTGCTTTTGGTTTAAAATGATGTAAAAAAGCCAGCAATTTTGCTTTAATTACATGATTTAATTAGAATAATACAATTTTACATGTATTTACACTATATGGGAAAGTTATGTTTACATTACGCAAACTCTAAAATACGGCAACGCTCCAGGAACACAATAGTACTTGTGTAAGACGAGAGGTTACTGTAACAATGCAGGAGACCAGTAAGCAGCAGTGAAGTTTCACCTCAAAACATGATAGTCTGAACAAGGTGATATCGGTGTTGTCACAAATTTGGTAAGGATGAAAAAATCTATGCTATAATACAGCTTGAATATTTAGAATTTGAACTGGCTCCACAAATTTAGCATTATTGTAATGCCAAACCTCAAAAGTTTAACAATTTTATGTGTGATAAACTTTCCCTCTATCACAATGCATAACAGTAACATGGATGATATAGATTAGGTCAACTCTGGTTACTAAAGGTTTGGTTCAATCAAATTTTCTTTTTTTTACAAACAGGCAATCAGATATGAACAATTGGTCATAGCAAATGGCAGACATACCAAGGAGCAGGCAGGGTGCATGATTCTGTAATTTTACCAAGTTTTTATATTCTACACAGGATGCTATCTTAGCGTGCAGTCTATCACAGTAACTTCACCTGATCTGTCTACCAAGACAGTGCCCCTAACTGGTCTATACAAACAAGGCAATTAACGAAGACCCACATTAGCATTCTCTTCAAATTGCTATTTGCTATAAGATGCAGCAAATTTGTGGCATTCCTAAATGATATACAAAGTATGTAGCTATTGCTAAAGTATTTAAATGGAAATTGTTTGTCAGTTATGTAGGCCCCAGAGAATTTTATCATAATGACTATTAATGTACTATTTAGCATTTTTTTAAATTATGACTTTAATGATCAAATGCATGTCATTAAACAAATAAATATTCAACATTATTTAATTTATTTTTATCATCCTGCAGTATAAGGTTCTTGCAGTGGCATTCCTAAATGATATACGAAGTGTGTATCACTAAAGCATTTAAATGTAAATTGTTTGTATCAGTAATGTAGCACCAGTGAATTCTATCATAATAACTATTAATGTACTATCAAGCATTTATTTTATGATTATGATTTCAATGATTAAATGCATGTCATTAACAACAATTAATATTCTAACATTATTCAACTGTATAAGGTTCTTACAGTGGAGGTAGACTGCACACTGAAGTGTAAATCAGTGGATGAAGACCTTCTTGACCAGGAAAAGAGTGTGTTATAGTGAATGGTAATAAATCAGAGTGGAGGAATGTTACGAGTGGTGTCCCTCAGGGATCAGTACTCAGACCTCTCCTGTTTGTCCTTTTTATAAATGGCCTACCTGATACAGTTAAAAACAACAGTGATATATATGTATATGTATATGTATATGTATATGTATATGTATATGTATATATATAGGTATATATATATATATATATATATATATATATATATATATATATATATATATATATATATATATATCTATATATATATATATATATATATATATATATATATATATATATATGTATATATATATATATATATATATATATATATATATATATATATATATATATATATATATATATATATATATTATATATATATATATATATATATATATATATATATATATATATATACATATATATATATATATATATATATATATATATATATAATATATATATATATATATATATACATATATATATATATATATATATATATATATATATATATATATATATATATATATATTTACATATGTATATGTATATGTATGTGTGTGTATATATATATATATAATATATATATATATATATATATATATATATATATATATATATATATATGTATATATATATATATATATATATATATGTATATATATATATATGTATATATATATATATATATATATATATATATATATATATATATATATATATATATATATATATATATATATATATTGTCGACCCCCGATTTAACGAACTTCGGATTTAAGACTCTGTCTGCTAGCGGACAATCAACCCCAGATCCAGACTTAAGTCCGTTAGTGTAAAAAAAAGTCCGGTAGGTGGCGGTCGCATCGGTAACATAATCCGTTAAAATCTAGGGAGAAATGTCCAGCTTTTAGGTAACGAAATACAAAAATCTTATATTACCAAACCTAAACGAACCAAACCTAACATAACATAATTTAACCATAACCTAATGTAACCA
>JAXIVD010000603.1:87500-100000 GCA_036785275.1 Cancer borealis | reverse complement strand
ATTTTTGAAATATTTTACTGATTTCGTGCTAACTATGGCTGTCATATTCTAATAAAACTTGAATATGTAGTGGCAAGAAAAGTAAACTTTACGTTTATAGTAAAAATGAGGTGTTTTTATAGCTATAGCTACAGCCTAATCCATATTTTATTATTTATACCGTTGTATATTTTGTTTCCATATATTTCATTTTGAAAAGTATTCAATATACCTATGCCATGTTGCTTCCGACAACGTTACGGTACTGTGTAAAATGAAAATGTCAGACAAGTATGTTTTCAAGGCTGTCCAAGGAATGTGGGTTCACAACAAACTATTTGACTCCCGTATTATTTCCTGTACCAAAGTTTGATATTGTTTCAATCTGCTTCTTTTATTTTGTATCTATATACCCAAAATGAGTTTTACTCCCCATTTATAGCGGTCAATATAGCCAAACAGTTATATATATAAAATATCTCACAAGGGTACAAATTGGAATTATCGTACATCGAAGGCTGCAGGAATTTCATTCAGTGAAACTTTGTAATTTACATTTACCTTGACATGTCTGATATTTCCAATGCGCGCACTTATATTATGCAGATTATGTTCACCTTAACTCACATGTGTTTAATATATTGGAATATCTGGAAAGTCCTACAACTGTGGATTGCCGATGATACCGATTTTCCTCTCAAAATATGGACGGATGGAGTCAATTGAGCATTGCATCAATATATACTATCACAATAGGAAGACAGATGAATCAGGAAGTATAGCAAAGAGCATATAAATAACAAGTTTATTTTACATCGTACCCTGCGATACCAGTGCAATGAGAGAATCACTACCAAGTAGGCTACACTCCCAGGAACCTGCAAGGCTTGCTTGTTTTCAGTTCTGGTCTGCATCCATGAAGATGCCCTCACATCGAAGGTATTATGCCGGGCCCCACGATCAAGGCAGGGCAAGGCTGCTACCAGTGTCAGTTGTTAGGTTCAGCTGCATTCATATATGCTTATCATTAAGTTGTGGATAAGGTAGATGCATTCGAGAGTTGCTAGTCTATCTTGGTTGTGTGCCATGTCAGGGTTCATGGTGTAACTTTTTCCCTGATAAATCAATTGTAGGAAATTGATGAGGGAAAAATCGGTACAAGAAAGTCAACAGAATAACATGTCTAAAAACAAGCAGAAATTAGAAAATAAAAATATAATAGAAAGATAACTACAGAAAAATACTAATAACAAAGTCACAAGAAGTATGGAAATAGACCAGAATGAGTGGAACAGAGCACAAAACAAGCCCAGCATGTCATTTAGTAAGTCAGGTGAAAAGGGGATGAAGGTGTGGGTGTAGCCTCCCTCAGGATGACCAGGCAAGCATAGATGACACTGTGGCATCATTTAGGCATGTCTCCATAGATCTAGGGAGGCATGCCATACATATAAATTTATTTCTATTATTATTGATCATTATAATTATTCCCAACACACAGAGCACACAGAACACAAATAATAAGTTTATTGCTGCATCCTGTTTAAATAAAGAAAATTCATGGAAACAAATAAATAGATGATGAACAGGCAAGGCTGGAGTAGTACATCACTAACCACTGACTGCAGGACCCTGATTGTAGTTTGTTCCCAGACCTACCCAAGAATGTTCCCTATATGAAGGCAGTGCGTGAGTGTGCCAGCAGGGATCCTAGAAGGAATCCTCCCACTCCTTTGTGCGAATGTCCCGCAGCCGACACAGCTTCTCTACCACATCTTGTAATGGGTGTTCGCCATGTACCTTGTTATCTCGGGTACGCACATTGAGTGTACGTGATGTGGCCTCACGCTCCCCCACCACCAAGATGAAGTTGTATTGTTCCAACTGGGCATTGCGGATCTTCTTGTTGAGGGTGTCACCAGCATCTGTGTCAGCATCCACCTGGAGGCCAGCGGCGTGAAGGGTATCCCGCACCTCTAGAGCATAACTGTCAAAGGGCGGGGCAACAGGCACCACCATGGCCTGCCGTGGGGACAGCCAGAAGGGCCACTTGCCACCGAAGGACTCTGTGAGGATGGCAATCATCCTTTCAACAGAGCCCAGGATGGCACGGTGGATAATCACTGGCCGTCGCTTCTCACCACTCTCTGAAACAAAGGTGAGGTCAAAGCGCTCTGGCAGCTGGAAGTCCAGCTGGATGGTGGCACACTGATGGCTGCGGCGCAGTGCATCTGTCACAGTGATGTCAATCTTTGGGCCGTAGAAGGCGCCATCCCCAGTGTTCAGTTCCCAAGGTCGGCCAAAGGAATCCAGGGAAGCCTGTAGTTGTTCCTCGGCCTTGTTCCACAATGCCACGTCCCCAAGATACTTCTCCGGCCTGGTTGATAGTCGCAGCTGGAACTCAAAGCCGAAGATTTCGTAGACAGAAGAGAGGAACTCGAGGCAGCCCTTCATCTCTGTCTGGATGCTCTCTGGTGCACAGAAGATGTGAGCATCATCCTGTTGGAAGCGACGCACACGAGTGAGTCCTGTAAGTGCACCAGAGAGCTCATTGCGGTGTAGTACACCAAAGTCTGCCATGCGCAATGGTAGCTCTCGCCATGACCGGCTGGTGTGGCTGAATATAAGGCAATGTCCGGGGCAGTTCATAGGCTTCAGAGCATACTTTTCCTTTTCAACATCAAAGCTAAACATGTTTTCTTCATAGTGTTGCCAATGGCCAGAGGTTTGCCACAGTCGAGTGTTGTACACGTTGGGCGTCACCACCTCCTGGAAGCCCCGCTTACGGTACTCTTCACGCATGAATTGCAGCAATGTGTTGTAGATGTAGGCACCTCGTGGGGTGAAGAAACAGCTGCCAGGACTCAGTTCGTGGAAGAAGAACAGTTTTTGCTGAACACCTGGAGAAGGAGACAATGAGGTAGGTTTTTAGGCTATAAGTAAAGGATGGTATGGTAGGCAATGCAAGCACACTTAAGATTAGTATTAATCTGCACATACTTCACCATCTATAGCTAAGTAGTGGTAAAATGGATTTCACTCCACTCTGTCATAAGTTAATAAAATGATCACTCTGGCACTTTCTTCCTAACCACAAGCAGCTTCTTAAGTTTCCACCATCATCAGCCTACTACCTCTCCCTCACCCCAACCTACCAATCTTGCGGTGGTCCCTCTTAGCAGCCTCTTCCTGGAAATGCTTCCACTCCTTCAGCATTTTGGGGTCAGGGAAGCTGATGCCATACACTCGCTGCAGGGACTCGGCATCACTCTTGCCTTCCCAATATGAGGCAGAGTTCTTAGTCACCTGTAGGAGAGCATTGTGTGGTGTGAAGGGATAGTATTTTTTTCTGGTCAATACAGTTTGCAGATATGAAGAGAATGTCTAGAAGAAAAAGGGTCCAGAAATGATGATTTAGATTTTCCCCAGATTAAGGTTTTTTGGGTAGGAGTTTCAGAGGAAGGAAGAACTCCATAACCAATTGATGAATAATAACATAATATGTTTTTGTTGAGTATGGTTCTTCATTCATTAGTCATGTTGTTTTTATTGCCCACTTTTTCTCCATGAAAAATAAGCTTACTTCTGTATCCTCCCATATCTAGTTACATTCCTATCTATAGTCTCTGATGCCTCGTTCCCTCTGGGAATGTCCTCCTAGAAGATAGTAACGACAAAAAAGCCTCCACCTCTCCTTATCCATACACTCCCTCCTTGGTTGTTCAACCCCTCTCCTCTATCAGCACCTCTCATACATCTACTCATTTACCATATCCTTCCATCTCGCAACTGACCTTCCTCTCCTTCTGTGACCCTAAATTTCATTCAAATACACTTTCTTCACTCTTCTTTCTCTAGAGATTACCAAACAACCTCAAAGTATTTCTTTTCACCCAATCTACTACTCCATTTGCAAAAGTTCCCGTATCACATCTTTCATACACATTTTTATTGTTTTAATCCTCCCATCTTGCTACACCACATGCTCTTCTCAGATAACTCTTTTTCCACAACATGCACTCTTGACTGCTGTGCCCTATTCCATATCCAGGTTTCTGATACATACGTCAGTGTTCACAGGAGAATATTGTTCCTTAAACCTCTCTTTACCTCTATGAACACATTCCTTCCAGTCATAATCCTTAGAAGTTTTTTTTTTTACATTAAAAGGGTACTGGCTAAGGGAAAAATAAATTAAGTATAGAAAAAAATCCCGCTTGTCGCCAGACCCTGTAAAGAGGACAGTAGGAGAAATATAGACATGGGGAGAAATCCAATTTAGTATGAGAGGAGTCTTGACACTCCTCTTTTGAAAGAGTTTAAGTCATAGGCAGGTGGAAAAACAGACAAAGGAAGAGAGTTCCAGAGTTTACCAGTGTAAGAGATGAAAGAGTGAAGATACTGGTTAACTCTTGCATTAGGTAGATGGACAGCATAAGGATGAGAAGAAGTAGAAAGTCTTGTGCAGCGAGGCCGTGGGATGGAGGGAGGCATGCAGTTAGCAAGTTCAGAAGAGCAGTCAGCATGAAAATAGTGGTAGCAGATAGATAAAGATGCAGCATTGTGGCAGTGACTTAAAGAGTCAAGACAATCAGTTAGAGGAGGAGAGTTGATTAGCAAAAAGCTTTAGATTCCACCCTGTTTAAAAGAGCTGTATGAGTTGAGCCCCCGCAGACATGAGAGCCATACTCCATACATGGGCGGATAAGGCCCCTGTACAGAGCAAGCAGCTGAGAGGGAGAGAAAAATGGACGCAGATGCCATAGAACACCTAACTTCTTGGAAGCTGATTTAGCAAGAGTAGAGATATGAAATTGCCAGTTTAGATTTTTAGTAAAGGATAGACCGAGTGTGTTTAATGTGAAGGAGAGGGGAAGTTGAGTGTCATTGAAGAAGAGGAGATAGTTGTCTGGAAGGTTACTTCGAGTAGATAGTTGTAAAAATTGAGTTTTGACGCCTGCCTTTCACATCCCTCTTCCAGAAATGGACCTCATGATTTATCACAGTAAAAATTCATAAAATCCAACTGCTGATGCTGTGCAGCACCCTATCCATTAGTTCTAATTCTTGGAATATACTAACGGCGCACACCACACAAAGGTGGGATTGGTTAGGTTACCACTTTTGTAGTGGTAGACATGATTCCTTTTCCCAATATTTGTGAATCTTATTTTGCATAGTAGCAATCTACACACACACTGGATTAACCTCATTGATTACAAAACTGCCACTGCACACAGCAATATCCCTTTTTGCCCTGCTTAAATTGTACTCTCTAAGCCTACCTCTCTCTCCATACTTGTCCTATCCAACCTCTGTCTCTTTCCTTACCCCATTCCAACACTTACACAGAATGCCTTAATCTTGCCAGTGTGCTTGACGTGCGGTCCACGACACAGATCAATGAGGGGGCCACACCGGTACACTGTGGTGGAATCCGTCTTCACCTTCTCATTGATGATCCTCAGCTGCGTGGAGGAGGAGACATAAGTGAGATATGGGATTTTCGTAAAGGTATAATGTCTTCTAGAGGCTACATGAGTGGGATGAGGATAGTAGGCTGTCTTCCGTGCTTTTATTACTTCAAAGATTCCATGAGAGGGTTGAGATCTGAGTGAGATCTCTCCTGGATATTAGTATTCTTAAGTGAAATAACTCGCATAGGTCTTAATTCCTACAAAATCAATAAAACATAACATAATGCCAGCCTTCACCTTATTCACATTAAATACATCACATCTACACTCTTCAGTTAGTGAAATAGTCTCTGCGATACAACACAACACAACATAACACAAATAAACCAAATCCTTCCATAACCATAACACAAAACAAAACCAAGAACACCCACCTTGAACTTATTATACTTGAACATCTCCAGCAGATCCTCCTTTTTCACCACAAGGCGTTCAAAGGCCTGCTTCTCCTTTGTTGCCTTCTTCATCACATCCTCCAGGCTGGAAAAGTCAAGGGGAGACACACCAGGTCCATCTGTCCACATGTCATAGTAGTATCCTTCCTCTATAGGCGGGCCATAGCAAAGGTGACCACCATATACACGTTCCATAGCCTCCCCTAGCACATGAGCCGTGGAGTGCCAGAATACCTGTGTGAATTGTAGGGAAGAATATGTCAGGCAGGGTATAAAGGTGTGGGAGGGAAGCAATGGGTGTGTTGTAGGTGAAAGGAGTATGGGATGAAGAGACTGTGTTATGAAGGGAAAGTTATTCACATGAAAATAGGAAAGAAAACAATGTCAAAGATTAGGGAATTAGTTTAATGGAAAAAAGATCAGAGTGAGCTAGGGGAAAAAAAAAACACTGACTGCACAATGGGAAATAGTACACACATCTTCCCAATTGCAATCACACTAATACACACCTTCCTATGCTTCTTCATCTCCCCTAAATGCGCACATACACACACACACACACACACACACACACACACACATAATTCCAGCACATGATCCTCCAGACTGAAGTGAGTAACGCAAACACACACTCAATTAAAGGAAAATAAGAAGTATGAGGACCCAAAGAAAATGAGTGAAGTACTGACTAAGAATTTACAGAAAGTGTCTCGAACAGAATATGAAATTAAAAAACCAGAAGGACCAAAGAGAAAAAACGAGATGTGTGAAATTAGAAGAAATAGAGAAGAAATTACATAGGATTGCACAGGAATGCAAATAGCAACAGACCTACTGGTCCCTACTTGGCTGTTTGATTTCTTTAACTACAACATAGATTATTAATTAGCCTGAAGAGAACAGTGCCAGCCGGGGATCTGACGGGCTCTTCTAGCTAACCTGTGTGTCCCCTCCGGGGGCACGATAGTCAAACAGCTGGGAATTTGATATGAAATAATTATCAAGATGATTTTCAAAAGTTTCAACGGTAGCTGAGTTAACGACGTTCGAGGGTAGTCTGTTCCAAACATTGACAACACAATTACAGAAAAGATATTAGGCTTCATTAGTTTCAAAACTTTTTCCCAATTATTTTGTAACCGTTGTTTCTCGTGATGTTAGTATGGTTCACTGTGAAAAAAGCATCTGGATTTACTTTAGTATAGTCAATTCTCAGGTTACAAGTGCCTTGATCTTTAAGTGTTTTGGGGGATGAGCACATATTTTTAATTTGGGTTACGAGCGATATTTTCGGTGACGAGCAACTGCATAGGAGATTGAAGCATCCTCTGTAACGCGTCCTGTAGGTTCTGCCCTTTTATCTTCTCTCAGCTGTTCTCTTCCCCCATCTCCCTCTCCTTTGCTCGTGTTGGTGATGATGGTCGTGGTAGTAGTACTAGTAGTAGTAGTAGTAGTAGTAGTAGTAGTAGTAGTAGTAGTAGTAGTAGTAGTAGTAGTAGTGGTGGTAGTAGTAGTAGTAGTAGTAGTAGTTTGGGGAGACAATAGTACAGTGGTCAGCGTTCAGGCCTGCAAACCTTGGGTTCCAGGTTTGAGTCCCGACATCCGCTGGCCACTTTTCATTCTTCTGAGTGGCCAAAGACTACCCAAATGGTTGCCATACTGTCTTCAGATAGGATTTACAATGTTTATAGGCATTTGAGGCTGTAGCAGCACTAGCCTCTCTCGTTCTCAAAATATTCAAGAGTGAACGTAAACATTCAAGGCGTCACTATAAAAAATCTAAACCTACGCTAAATAACAGACAAGAGGCAAGTGCATCTTAGCCTCCATAAAGCCTACTGGTGCCAATGATTTGAGATGTAGGAAAAAAAAAAGTAGTATAATATAGTATATAGTTATAGTGTAGTAGAGAGAATAACTTTAAAATACTTAAGATCAAACCCAAAACGAACAAAATAACTAAATGCACTCTCTCATAATCATTTGTTTTTAAAATTGTTAGTAGAGTTAGAGGAGGAGGAGGAGGAGGAGGAGGAGGAGGAGGAGGAGGAGGAGGAGGAGGAGGAGGAGGAGGAGGAGGAGGAGGAGGAGGAGGAGGAGGAGGAGGAAGGAGGGAGATGAGGGATGAGGAGGAGGAAGGATGGAGGAAGAGGAAGAGGAAGATGACATTTGATAGTATTTTTTCACACTCCATTAACCTCTCTAAGCATGGATACGACTTAAAAATACGTAATTATATAACACACACACACACACACACACACATATGCGCGCCGCGCGCACGCACACACACACACACACACATCTCTCTCTCTCTCTCTCTCTCTCTCTTCTCTCTTCTCTCTCTCTCTCTCTCTCTCTCTCTCTCTCTCTCTCTCTCTCTCTCTCTCCCCATCCTTTAATCTTTAGTCCTCCTTTGGGCCCTTCACTATTAGCTCCCCATCACACCTATCCACAACTCTATCCTTATTCCTCATTATCTCTATCCCTATTACATCCTCTCACCATATCCACATTCAAGAATGTTCTATTTCCTCTTCCCCGTTTTATGCTCTTTCATCCTCTTTACAAAATGTAAATACACCCCTCCTCAGCCCCACTCACCGTCTTGGCCTCAGAATTATCAAACTTGAGAAGCTCCAGTCGGCAGTTCCCTTCTAGAGGTCGGTCGAGATCCCACACATCTCCGTCCACCTTGGCCACAACAGTGTTCTCAGCCAGCCCCTGTGAGATGCCCTGGGCTATCTCGAAGGGGGTGGTACGCCATGACTGTCCCTCCTTCACTGCACCATCTGGAAGGGTCACCTGCAGGAGTAGAAGGAAGGAGTTAGTCATGAATGGTTTGTATGTTATTTATTTATTTTTGTATTATTGCATTAATACATATACACACACATACATAAATGACAGCTTATATCCACTGGAGTAGTATTCCATTCCTCAAGCCACAAGACCAACTAATCCTCACCACTTTCCTGAACACCACCACTATCACACAACTACATGCATACCACAATTTTCTCCAACTGAACCCATGTTTATAAGTCACCACAAAACAGCCCACCATCCACAATATACCACACAAATATTTTAGTCACACTCTCACCTGTATGGGCTCTGGCACCCTGGCAGCAATCGCTTCATCAGACTCTTTCTTGAGGCGGTCCCAAAGGGCAAGACGCTCCTGGATGTAGGCTGGCCATGGGTTGAGCTCCTTGGCCCCACTGCCGCCGCCACCACCTCCCTTCTCTTTCTTGTTCTGTGGGTGAATGACGAGGTGTATGCTGAGTGAATGAGGGAATGGTACTTAAGGGATGGGTTAATGGGTTGCTAAGTAGATGCATGTAATAGTGAAGGGAAAAGTGAGGAACCAGTGCATGAAGAATGAAGTAATGATGGCTGTGTGAAATGAGGTAGACTGAGTGATGGATGGCTGGAAAGACGTGAGGATTAAGTGTGTGATGTGAGGAATACCAAGCAACATACAAAGATGAACAGAAAGTGACATGGATAATACAGACACAGTGATAAAGAGATTAATTAATAAGGCAGGATATGGAATAGAGGGAAGATTTGATAAATAAATGATAACAAGAAATTAATGGTGTGTGTGTGTGTGTGTACATATATATATATATATATATATATATATATATATATATATATATATATATATATATATATATATATATATATATATATAATGTATATATATATATATATATATATATATATATATATATATATATATATATATATATATATATATATACACACATACACTAGCACCCCCTCCATCGCAGGGAATACGTTCCAGAACCTCCCGCGATAAGTGAAAATCCACGAAATAGAAATACCCTATTTAAATACACCTTAAGCATGTTTTTATGACTTTTGCGGTACTTTTAAAAGCATTTTAAGATCTTTAAACAAACTTTTTAAAATAATAGAAACACATTTAAACACATCAAAGATATTGAGAGAGAGCAAGAGCAATGGATAACTTTTACCTTGAAGGTTATTTACAGCCTGCACTGGTTTCCTGATGCTGATAAAACTGCCACCTTAATAAATCAACCCAACTACTACGTTTCAGTATTTCGGTAAATAGCATCCTCCAGCCATCCTTACCTATTTCATTGTGTAGAGCTTTTATCTTTCTTTGCTAAGCAAATTAAGAAATAACCGTAATATTAAAATTTAAATGATTAGGGTGTCCAGAGGACGACACCCCTGGTTAGGACGTTAGGTATGCTTAGGTTTGATTTATTTTTGGTTTGATCCTTTTGCTGAGAAATGGTTATCATATCAATTTAAAACATATCGAAATCTATCAGAATAATACAGTTTTGTCTTGAAAATATGTGGATACTGTTTTTCCAAAAACTTATCTTTTTATCTCCCTCGTTGACTGTTGCGTTCAAGCCGCCATCCATATTTTTTAAAAAAATTTTCATATCATCATACCCCTACAACATGTTGCTGTATTATTAAATAATTTTTCACATATATTTCAAGAAATAATATAACTATATGGGGATAAGAATCTTATTTTTTTGCTAAGAAATAACTTTGTTAAACTTAAACTCCATTGGGGAGATCTCCAAACCCCCAAGCCTGCGTTACAAAAGGTTCCAATTTTGGATATTGATACAAACAGACAACACGGCGAAAGATGACTGTGAAATCAGATTTGTTGATGGTGGTGGAGATTACTGCTCATTGGTAACGATCACAACTATAGGAAGCGACTGTGAAATCAGCTCCTAGAACACAACCAATCAGCGGCCGAGAAAACAATACTGACACTCTGATTGGCTGAATCAGTACGTACGGTTATTCTATTGCGATGTGCATGATTTAACCTCATAAACAATGATGCGGTATGCCGCGAAATGGCAAAAATACACGCGATATAAAAAATAATACAGTAAAACCGCGAAATATCGGGACCGCGAAAAGTGAACAGCGATATAACGGGGAATTAGTGTGTGTGTGTATATATATATATATATATATATATATATATATATATATATATATATATATATATATATATATATATATATACACACACACACACACACACACATATATATATATATATATATATATATATATATATATATATATATATATATATATATATATATATATGTATATATATAAATATATATATATATATATATATATATATATATATATATATATATATATATATATATATATATATATATATATATATATATATATATATATACACACACACACATATATATATATATATATATATATATATATATATATATGTGTGTGTGTGTGTGTATATATATATATATATATATATATATATATATATATATATATATATATATATATATATGTGTGTGTGTGTGTGTATATATATATATATATATATATATATATATATATATATATATATATATACATATATATATATATATACATATATATATATATATATATATATATATATATATATATATATATACATATATATATAATATATATATATATATATATATATGTGTGTGTGTGTGTGTGTGTGTGTGTGTGTGTGTGTGTGTGTATATATATATATATATATATATATATATATATATATATATATATATATATATATATATATATACACACACACACACACTAATTCCCCGTTATATCGCTGTTCACTTTTCGCGGTCCCGGTATTTCGCGGTTTTACTGTATTATTTTTTACATCGCGTGTATTTTTGCCATTTCGCGGCATATATATATATATATATATATATATATATATATATATATATATATATATATGCATATATATATATATATATATATATATATATATATATGCATATATACATATATATATATATATATATATATATATATATATATATACATATATATACATATATATATATATATATATATATATATATATATATATATACTTACATAAATATAGATATATGAAGAAAAAATAAAGAAAAAAATAGATTGATGGACGCTTAATAAAAACATAGAAATAGATATAGAGATAGATGGAGAAATAGGTAAATAAATATATAGATAGATAGTTAGATAGAGATAAATAGATAGGTACAGATAGATAAGACAGATGAAAGCAGCAGTAAGGTGAGGGATACAGAGTAGATTAACAAAAAGAGATTTAGATACAGATAAGAAATGCATGATAGGATGGAAGACACTGATGCATGTGTAACACTGCTACAAAACACAAACAGGCAATGCAATATCAAAAAAGACCTAATACAAGTAGACTGAAAAGTAACAGACATATGAGAAATGTAAGGACAAGAAAATTCTGGGAGAACATGAGAAACTACAAAATGTCAAACTAATTTTATGTTTGAGATGCAAATGTATCATATTGCAAAAAGGTATGAAAAATTATCTTAAAGTAACAGTACATGATGATGGTGAAATGACAATATAAAGAAAAAATAAAGAAAGAAAGAATAATAATAATAATAATAATGTATAATTAATCAATATATAATAAATAAGAAAATATGATTCTCTCACATTTAATTGCTTTTTGAAAACAGTAGCATAAGTTTCTTATAAAATTTTACTAGAAAAAGAAAAGAAAACTATGACATTACAGAGCAGAATCAGA
>JAXIVD010000603.1:57500-82500 GCA_036785275.1 Cancer borealis | reverse complement strand
CCAAGGATGATGCCATACAACCTTAAAGTACAGCTAACTGTCTTTGGTTAGGAGAGTAAAATTAACAAAGAAACTGTTCTCAAATATAATAATCTATGCACTTTGTGCCAGCTTCTAGGATACATCTGATGCATCTTTACACCTGACTTTCAGCATTATGCACAGGCAGGAGGCAGAAGTGAGTAAAAAAAAGTTCTGCGTAGCAAATTATGTAAAATGCAGATTTTAATACTAAGCGTAAGAAAATGAGAGAATCATTATTATCACCTACCAGCTATCACCTCTACATATTACCTTCCTAAAAACAATGTAGTTTCTCCCTCACTGTTCCTCTATCTAGATGTGTAATGAGCACCGACAACTGTACCCTCCTCCTTCCTTTCCATTTCAGTATCACAAATACACTATGTTGGCTTTGTACAGTGGATATCCAAAAGGTAATACTAAAAGATGAAGTACCTAATCAAAATAAAACTTCTCTTAGGTACACCATAATGAGCTTGATACATATATAACTTTAGTGAATTTCTAAATGAATTTTTCATCTCTATATTGACATTATTATCAATTTGCGACTGATATTTATGAGGTCCAAGAGATTCAAGATGAGATCTATATCCTAAAGAGGCATCACACATTCAAGTGAACTATGCTAAAATAATATCCCATTTACTTCCCCTTTGCATGCTCCAATCCTCTCACTCTCATCTTCCATCCTCTCTCTTAAATGTTAACATTATCTTGCATCTTTGATATATACGTGGTGAAAAAAACCACATTGGGAACCTAGAAGAATATTTGAAAATCAGATGAATTAAGTAATTAATGCTGCATGTAATCTCAAAGTAACAAAAATTTAGTTAATGTAAGAATAACCCTTATACTTCATTATCTCTCTCTCTCTCTCTCTCTCTCTCTCTCTCTCTCTCTCTCTCTCTCTCTCTCTCTCTCTCTCTCTCCCAATGGTAAAGACCAATCCTGATTTGATTGTAACATTATAATCTCCAGCAAGCCCAAGCAGGAGGCAGAAAGCGAGAAGGGATGTGACAGGCGGAGAGCTAGCTCAGAGATAGTTGCTGTAACTTGTAGTAATAGTTTTTAACTGATTTTTACTTTGCATTTTTCTCAAAAGAACATGCTACCAAGATGGTTTGATGTGTGCATATTATCACATAAACTACAAATTTGAGTTATGTTTTCCTATGAATGAGTTGTATATAAGGAATTCACCATGTCATCACCCCATCAAAGTAGTTAGTTATTATTTACGTGACTAGTCGCACTTTATTTTTTTTAAATAACCACACTAAACCTTTTGTAGCCTCAGCTGATCTAATCTACACCATCATGTCAGTCATCCGCACCATGAGAAGGTGGAAGGTTATCATGCTTTCTCATATGAAAATGTTAAACTTTCAAAATTTAGTAGAAAATTAGGTAAAAATTCGTAAGACGACCCATTTGATATTTCCTTACCTTTATAATGCACAGCAAATTCAACTTCAGATACTTGCTGAGATCACCTCAAACAGTTACGCCGCTGAATTACTGAAAAATTTACTTATTTTTTTAGATTACATTAGGTTTAGTTACGTTTAGTTAGGCGAGGTTGGGTTAGTTTTGGTTAGGCTTATTTAACTACAGCTCTGGTAAGGCTATGCTAACAAAGCTATTTTGTTTAGTGAGTTTATACATCTAAACCAGAATGGCGTGGCTACGAAAAAATGACGTCTGCACCTGACGCAACACCCTAGTTTTAGTCATAGAAAACATTTGATAGCTTCTACATTATCATAGCATAACATAACATAACTAAACCTAACTATACGTAACGAAGCCTAACTTAACCTAAAAAAGATAGCATAATTTTCTGTAATTCAGAGGCATAACTGTTTGAGGTGATCTGAACAAGTATCTGAGGTTGAATTTGCAGTACATTGTAGAGGTAAGGAAATATTGAATGGGTCGTCTCACGAATCTTTACCGATAAATATAATTTTCTACATTCACGCAATCCACGAATTCGAATTTTTAGATAATTATATAACCCAATCTAGCTAGCCTAACCTAACCCCATGCTGCCTCTATTAAGGTCACGTCAGCCAGTGTCACACTACTATGTTGGGTGACCTGACCTGACCCCAATCGTAGGTGATGTCCGTATGGATATGCAAGCTGATATCACCCTAACATACCAGCCCCTTATGGATCCTCGCTCACCCACTGGTGCGAGCTTATGATCACCAGGAACACCAAGGTAAGGAAGGCCACAGGGAGTCTAGCATGAGCACAAAACTATCGGCAACACACGTAATGGCCACCAACCCGCCTAGCATGTCTATGTGCAGCCAGAGCAATAGACCGCGTCGAAAAAGTTCTCAGGAGCTTCAACATGTCAGAAAAAACGCCAAAACACCTTAGCTGCGGACATTTTCCACGGGAATCACGTCCAGAGATCACAAACACGCCAGCAGTCAGTCACCCAACACACCGGCCGCTGCCAATCTGCCACGGTGTTTATGTACTAGACATATAAACAGATAAGAAAGGGCGTCGTACCTCACACGGAGTTGTCGTACACTTTCTCTACTTATGAGGGAATAATGTGTTATAGTGAAGAGGAAAATAGTTGAAGGCTGAACCAAAGAACGATATACCATTCGACAGATGTCACATAAAATACACACATTTCTATACCGCGTAATCTATCGTACGAAAAACTATTAAAATTGTTAGATATATCAATTCCTTCTCAACAAGCCAAGACTTAGGGATATATGATTGAAGTCTTTATAATCTTAAACAAATTTGATAAACATCAATCCAGAAATACTATTTGAGATAAATAAGAACATTAGAAAATAAGGGGGCTGCAAAAGACCAGTTGACTTACACAAAATAAGGCATTGAAGGCAACTTAGCCATTTGTTCTTGTCCTTACTTTCTTCTTGACTATGAGAATCTTATTTATGTCCCCATGACCCATTTCAACACTTTTATCAGATCTTGCCGTGCCCTAAGTTTTTTTTTTTCTAAGGAGTGCAGATTGAAGCGTTTCAATCAATCCTTGTAAGTTAACTTCCTTATCACCTGCATATTTTTTGTCATTCTTCTTTGTACTGCTTCTTGCTTATTAATGTCCATTCTATACTATGAGAGATATACTGGTGTGGCATGAAATCGATAGTACGATATGTAACGCAATTCAATTCAATGGTAGTTATTGATCACTGGTGCAAACTGCCCGCCTCAATAGGTAGTTTAAAAGATATGTTTTTAATTAGCTAATTGATTGATTGTTTGTTTTATGAAATTGACCTTGTTTCCTTATCTTTCAGGTGAGAAGTGTTGAAATTTTGCAAGTATATAATATACAAAACAGGAACTATCTATATAAGCTACCATAAAGATGCATCGACTATCGTTTGCACTTCTAGATCGCCATACGTTGTCAAATGTATGATGATGCATACATAATACCTGCATGACGCAACGTGGCGTACTATTAGCCAAGGATCTTTTCTGTATAAGATCCTTGCTATTAGCTAAGCACTTCAGCAAACAATTAACATGCCTCAAAGTCTATGATTTAATCATTAGATTAAGAGGACAGACTATTATAGTACTTTAAAAAGCGAAAGCATATATTCCCTAAAAATGGTAAGGATTATGGAATAAATTTTTTTTTCTTATGATCCGAGAGTACATGTATTCTCGGATCATAAGAAAAAAATTGTATTCTATAATCCTTAACATTTTTAGGGAATATATGCTTCCGTTTTTCAAAGTACTAGTCTGTCCTCTTAATCTAATGATTAAACCATAGACTTTGAGGCATGTTAATTGTTTGCTGAAGTGCTTAGCTAATAGTACGCCACGTTGCGTCATGCAGGTATTATGTATGCATCATCGTATATTATACTGAGAATAAGATCCTTGAGGTCAGACCACCTCAGTACTTGCATTGATTGGTGGAAATTCCCTAGCTTGTGCAAGTGAAAAAAAAATAACAAATTAGTTATTTAGCATTAACCATAGTTTATGAGGAGTTTTCTTACTTATAGTATTTAAACCTTTCAAACTATCCACCTGCCTCCTTAGGAAATTAATTATTTCAAGTTGTTTAATCTGCAGATTGATCTGCAGATCAATCTGCAGCTAATGCAACTTGAAATAATTAATTTCCAAAGGAGGTAGGTGGATAGTTTGAAAGGTTTAAATACTATAAGTACGAAAACTCCTCATAAACTATGGTTAATGCTAAAAAAAAAACATTGTTATTTTTTTCAATTGCACAAGCTAGGGAATTTCCATCAATCAATGCAAGTACTGAGATGGTCTGACCTCAAGGATCTTATTCTCAGTGTAAGATCCTTGTCTATCCTTGTGAAAACTCGTTCACACAGCCTGCATGGAACGGCCATGTGTAGGTGTAGGACTGTATATGCAAACCCCAATGCGAATTTAAGGCGCACACATTACAATAATTAATGTGCACGTAAGACGCTAATTTTGTTTATTTATTTAACAAATACGTAATTAGGACCTATTTGATGTACAATAAGGTTACATTATTCATATAGGTTTATACACATTTATGATAATTTTTCATCAACGGGAGAGGACACAGGACAGTCAGGGTCCCCCTCCGTTTCCAAGCCCATTGCCGTTGTGGAGGGGCTTAGGGACCAGTATTTGAGGTCTGATGCTGCAAAGTTTTGGACTTCAATATCTGGTCCAACCAATTTTCGCTTGGCCTTTTTCTCTTTCTAAGTTAACTTCTCCTTGTTTCATCTATCTAATCTTCTTAACCTCTTACTATCCCCTTTCCGCCTCAACACACCGTCATCCACCTCACCTGTGCCTTCCTACGGAGGACAGATCATAGTGATGGGCGTTCCGGCTCTTTTCCGAGAACCGAGTCTTTCGTTCTTGTTCACTCAAAAGAGCCGGCTCTTCCGGCTCCCAAACGGCTCTTTCAGCTCTCAAATACTTTTTTTTAAGTAGTTCCACATATTCTGTTTATAGTCTTTATAATTTAGAAGAAATTTCTTAGGATAACTTTGCTAGTTAGCTTTCAATACCTATTGATTTAAGGAAAGGTGAAAAAGCTTTCAAAAAATGTTTAATTTAAACCAAATATTTTTTGTTATCATTAACCGTTGGCGACAGTAGGCTTACTGAGGCACATATGTGGACTTGCCTCGCCTGTTATTTGGCGGACAGACAGACAGACAAACAGACAGACAGGCAGACAGACAGACACACACACACACAAATATATGATCTATTTTCTTTCTCATTTAATATTTATCTATCAGAGAGAGAGAGAGAGAGAGAGAGAGAGAGAGAGAGAGAGAGAGAGAGAGAGAGAGAGAGAGAGAGAGAGAGAATTTTTCGTTCATGGTCACACACACACACACACACACACACATACACACACACACACACACACATACGGTCACACATACACGCACACACAAACATACTATCTATTTTCTTTCTTATTTAACATTTCTATATAAGAGAGAGAGAGACTCAGACAATTTTTCGTTCATGGTCACACACACACACACACAAACATACTATCTATTTTCTTTCTTATTTAACATTTATATATCAGAGAGAGAGAGAGAGAGAGAGAGAGAGAGAGAGAGAGAGAGAGAGAGAGAGAGAGAGAGAGAGAGAGAGAGAGAGAGAGAAGAGAGAGAGAGAATGAATAGGCTTCATTCTCGTAAGTATTATTATTATTATCATTACTATAATTATTAACAATCGGTAATTTTTGCATTTTGTTAGAAAATTGCAAAAATATGGAAAAACTAGAAAAAAAAAATTAACGGCTCTCAAAAAAATCTCAAACGGCTCTCGAGAAAGATCCGGCTCTTCTCGTTCACCTGGAAGAGCCGGCTCTATGAACCAACTCGTTTACAAAGCGCCCATCACTAACAGATCAACTACCACGCCTGTGATAGCATCATAGGACATCACCAGCCCCGCGTTCGGTAGCGCCTCCCGCATCGATCATGAGCCGAGCTCAGCCAATCACAACGCCGCATTTCGTAGCGATGGCATCGATGTCATCGATATGCATCACTATGGTCTCAGAGCATGTGCCGAGGGGACTTGGACTGAGACTGGTAGAGTGTTTTTTGTTCTTGTTCTTGTTTTAGGGCTGCAAGGATCCCTTGGGGAACACTATGAGCCCTGTGTTTTTTGTTTACATTTTAGCCACAGATTCTTAGATTTCCACTGTCGGAGACGTTTAAGCTAAGTTTCTGATCTGTCAGAGACTGAGGTTCACCCAGGAACAATGTACTAAGGTCTTTTGAAGTTGTAGAATAAGTAATTAAGACAGTGAAGTCAATACATTCGTGTATATGATGAAGTAAGGCAGTTTAATATCGCCATCTCGGTAATCAGGAATTGGTCTTACAACAGATGGTCAAGAAACGCCCTAAAATCTGACTATTGATAACACAACGCTTACTGTACCTAACTGTCTACATACAGACAGAGGCGATATAAAATGACAGACTTGATAGGGAAACACCTTAATTATATCTGACATGTAAGTAATAACGGGAAAAGACAATAATGTTATCTCCATATTATTCCTCAACTACTTTCATTTTAAATTTTTACACAGTGCAGTCTCCCAAACATGTATGTACATAGTTTTCTACATACTTGTATTCATTGATGTATATGGGTTTGTGTCTTGAATGTTTGTTTATAATCTAAGAATAATCTATTGTATTGTACAAGTCAATAAATTTTCTTGGTTTTCTATCATGTTTACCTAAAAAGACATTACTTTTTAAGTAAATTACAACAATAATTTAATATGAATATTCAGATGGTTTGGACACCTGAAAAGACTGGGTGAGTTGCCAAGAAGGATGTACAATGCTGGGATCATCTTCTGAGTCACGTAATCCTACTATTGCCACTTAGAAAACAATATGAAACATAGCTCATAAAAAAAAATAACTTTATTAATTGAAAAGTTAGAATCAAGAACGGATAACTTTTTATTTAGGTTAGGTTAGGTTATTTTCTTAAGCAATTTCCTGTCGAGCAATTGATAGTTTGAGAAATTATTTCTTGAGCAATTTACTGTCTAGCAATTTACTTCGAGAAATTTACCTAGATTCAGGCTATAATATGACAATCAGGAAAAAAAAAATCAAAAGTAAAATGCCTAACTTTTGGGTAATTAAATAAAGAAAGCTTATATAACGGAACCTAACTGAGCCAAACCGTACCTAGCCAAACCTAATCTAACCATAACCTAACGTAACCTAACCGGTATTAATTTATATCATCAGAATCTCTAGAAAATTCAGAGCTGTACTTTTGCATTACCTGTTGCATTTTGATAAGATCTTATTCCAAATTCTGTCGCAAATTCTTAGTTTGTGAGATATTCATTATTTTCTGTGACATCTCTTTGAAAAGTAATAAGGAAAATAATCTAAAGTAAAATGCCTAACTTTTGGGTAATGAAATATAAAAAGCTTATATAACCGAGCCAAACTGTACCTAGCCAAACCTAATCTAACCACAACCTAATGTAACCTAACCAGTATTAATTTACATCATCAGAATGCTCTGAAAATTCAGAGCTGTACTTTTGCAATACCTGTTGCATTTTTATGTTTTCTTAATCCAAATTTTGTCGTAAATTCTTAGTTTGTGAGATATTCAATGTTTTCAAAGAGATCTCTTCGAAAAGTAAAGTTTTGTTTCGTTTTAACAAGGTTCTGATGTTTGTCAATGTAGGTTAGGGTTTTGGTTAATTTATGTTATGTTAGGTTAGGTTTAGGGAAAGATTCGTAAGACGACCCAGTCTTTTTTTGACAGCAATTTTTTCTGATAGATTTTGATGTGTTTTTAATTAATCTAATGTTTGTTATGCCAAGCAATTTTTTTTCCTCAAGGTAAAAATTGCCACAAAAAAGTCAGATTAATTCGAAACCATCAAAATCAATAGGAGAAAAAAAATTTCAGTAAACCTAAGCAAACCTAATTAAAACTAATCTAACCCAAGCAAATCTAAGTAAGACTAACCTAACTAAATCTAACCTTCTTTAACCAAATCAGATAAAGATTCGTAAGATGACCCACTCGATATCTCGTTATCTTTATAATGCACTGCAAATTCAACCTCAGATACTTGCTCAGATAGGTTAGGTTAGGTTTGATTATGTTTGCTTAGGTTAGGTTGGTTAATTAGGTTTGCTTAAGGTTACTGAAAATATTTTTTTTCTTATTGACTTTGATGGTTTGAATTAATTTCACTTTTTTGTGGCAATTTTTACCTTTGGGAAAAAATGCATTGCATAACAAACATCACATTTATTCAAAACACATAAAAATCTATCAGGACTGGTTCGTCTTCAAAAGACTTTACCTAGGTTAATTTAGAAGCTATCAAATGTTCTCTATGAGCAAGAGTAGGGAGTTGGACGAATTGCAGACATTTTATTTCGTATACAGACTCCATAATGGTGAAGATGTAAAATTATACCCCATAACATAACCGCCTGAAACCTTTACAGACGTGTTGAGTACACTAGATGTATAGTATGTACGACTTCATATTTATATCGATATCGTCGAAGCAGTAGTTATGCAGAAATAACAAACTATTTACTGACAATCATTGTATTTTGTCTTCTCCCAAAAAACCCGCATTCCCACAGGTCCCCAGAATTGTTGGGGGTTGATGAGGATGTCTTATTAGATATGCATTTGCGACGAAAATCAATGTCAAAATCGTTCGAAATGGATCATTTTTTATACGAAAAGTGTGTTATTTACATCCAAGTGCATTGGGAGAGCTAAAAATTTTTCAGCCACACAATCACCTATGCTATATCAGTACTCTCACAAGAGTTTACGGCTTCTTTTATATCCTCACATCTTCTTGCCACCTAAATACTGTGTTTACTGCGGCTATAATTGCTCCAGACTCTATTATATGTTAATCAGCAAGTTTTTTCTACGGCGATAAAGATGCCCATGAAGAGGGTGCGCCGCCATGTTGGCTCAATCAGCTGATTATCTCAACACTAAAAAAAAGAAAACACATAGCGACGTCGCTATATGTGTCCAATATCGTTCGGTGGGCAAATTCTTCACCCCCCCACCTCGCTGAACGCGGCCCAGGACTCATAGTGTTCCCCAAGGGATCCTCCCAGCCCTAAAACAACAACAGTCATGGTCGCGAGCTCGCGGCGATAACATATAAATACGGTGGCGACTCGGTCGGTGAGGCTGTTAGGGCTTGTGTGGAAAATGCAGAACATCTCGAGTTGCCTGGCACAAAGGTTTGCGAAGATGGTAACATTTTACATATTCACCATAACGGCGTTTGTTTACGTTTGCGAATCGGGACTGCACCTCGTCAAATTCCCTACTTTTGGTCATAGAGAACGTTTGGTAGCTTCTATATTAATGTAACCTAACCTAATCAAACCTTAATCTGCATAGACAAATAACAGAACCTTGTTTAGGCAGAACTAAACTTATTTTTCGAAGAGAAGATCTCACAAAAAACATTGAATATCTCACTAACTAAGAATTTGTGACGGAAACGTAATCAAGAAAATCTTCTCAAAATGCATCAGGTAATGCAAAAATATAACCCTGAATTCTCTAGAGCGTTGTGAAGATGTAAAATAATACCGCTAAGATGTAATTGATAAATTAGCTGATATGTGATAGCCTGAGAGTAGTTTATTATTTTGCTACTGAGTTTTAAGGGAGATAATTTTGGTAAAAATTCGTAAGACGACCCATTCGATATCTCTTAACCTTTATAGTGCACTGCAAATTCAACCTCAGATACATTGAATATCTCACTAAGAATTTGCGACGGAAATGTAATCAAGAAAACCTCAAAATGCTTCAGGTAATGCAAAAATATAACCCTGAATTCTCTAGAGCGTTACGGTGAAGATGTAAAATAATACCGCTAAGATATAATTGATAGATTAGCTGATTTGTGAGTGGTTTATTATTTTGCCACTGAGTTTTAAGGGAGATAATTTGGTAAAGATTCGTAAGATGACCCATTCAATATCAATTTATCTTTATAGTGCACTGCAAATTCAACCTCAGATACTTGTTCAGATCACCCCAAACAAAACCTAACAAAACCTCACAAAAAAAAAAAAAAAAAAAAAAAAAAAAAAAAAATATATATATATATATATATATATATATATATATATATATATATATATATATATATATATATATATATTTTGTTCTGTAATTTAACGGCATAACTGTTTGAAGTGATTTTAACAAGTATCAAAGATTATATTTGCAATGTATTATAAAGGTAAGAAGATATCGAATGAGTCGTCTTACGAATCTTCACCAATTTTCTGGTAAAATTTTACATATACACCAGAATGCACATGCATATAAACAACACATTTTTTCATATACATTTTGATCCAATTCGAATGATTCTGACATTAATTTGTCGCAAATGCATATATTGGAGGATATCGTTATCACCCCCAACAAACCTGGGGACCTATGGGAATACGGGGTTTTTGGGTGGGGAATGTCGAAATAGTGATTTACACTAAAAGAACATTTGATATCTAGGCAAATCTGTAGAATTAAGGATCTCCGGATCCCCTAAACCTAACCTAATTTCAACTGAACACACGTAATAACCTCTTGGCTGAGGGGGGGGAAACTCCCCCGACCTACAAATCTGTAATTTGTGATCATAGAAAACATTGAATATCTCAGAAATTTTGAATTTACGACGGAAATGTAATTTGGACAACCTTCTCATAATTTACCAGGTAATGTAAAAATATAATTGTCAATTCTCTAGAGCATTCTGATGAAGATATAAAATAATACCTACGTGAGTTGTTTAGGTTAGGTTTGGGGTGGTCTGGGGAGGGACTTACCCCTCCCCCCCCAGTTAAGAAGTTATTACGTGTCTTCAATTGAGGTTAGATCAGGTTTAGGGAGTCCGGGGGTCCCTAATTATTTAGATTTACCTAGAAGATATCAAATGTTCCTCTACCGTAAATCACTATTTCGTCTTCCCCCACCCAAAAACCCCGTATTGCCACAGGTACCTAGGCTTGTTGGGGGTATTCTTACCTGATTGGCTCCCCTCGGACAAAACTAGACCAGCTAGCATACCCATACTACTCCAATAAAAGGGAGCCCAGAACCACAGGTACGCCAGTTCAACAGATTATATAAACATTTAAATATACAATAAGACAAATAGAACTGGAAGTTATGTACCTTTAGTGGTGTTTATAACATAGCAATGTATATAGTAATCCTACTCAACATAATCAAATAAAGTATTGCCCATGGCATTATGTAACAGCCTTTTAAAAGAAGATAGACTGGCAGCTGCAACAGTGTCAGCTGGCAAGGAATTCCAGATTGAGATACATCTTACACTAAAGAATCTCTTTTTACAATCCAAACGGCTATAAGGAAGGAATATCTTAAAGGAGTGACCCCTGGTACCAACTACTGGAGTCAGATGAAAAATATCAGACAGATTAATAGCCGATAGACCATGAAATATTTTCCAGTACTTGATTAAATCAGCCTTTAATAGACGTCCCTGAACAGAATATAAATCAAGGTGTCTTAGTCGGTCTGAATAGGAATGAGTTTCAAAGCCAGAAATATTCTTGGTCCATCTCCTTTGAACCGACTAGAAGTTTGAGGTCTTCAATAACATCCTACAATATATGCATTTGCGATGGAAATTAATGTTAAAATCATTCAAATTGGATTTTTCTTCTTGGGAATTTGATGGGGGCCATGCAGGCTGTGGCTCTAGTGCCCCAACAGTACAGGTTGCAGATGAGTAAGTGGATCAGATCCTGTTAAGTTGACCTGGTTTCTGGAGGAAGGTCCTGGTGTGCTTGAGTACTTTGAAAACCAAGCCAGGGTCTTGAGATCCACCTAAGGTGAGTTATTGATGGTCTACGGAGGTGGAGACACCAAAGTGAGTGGAGGAGCGCCATGCAGTGGGAGTGGTAGCGAAGACAGTGCAGTAGGTGTTCTGGGGTGTCTGCTTGTGTAGGGCACCAAGGGCAGTGAGGGTCATCAGTTATGCCCAGCTTAGGCAGCTGTGTCCAAATCAGAGTCTGGTGACGGCAGTGTCAAGTGCATGGCTGGAGCAGTAGGTCCCCCAGGGGTGTCGTGTATCTTGCCTGATGCATCCAAGTTAGGTGTACTGTAGGGCGTAAGTCAGGTCTGTGTCCCAGTGTAGTTTGCATATTGTCTGGAGATTGGTCAGAAAGTCAATCTGGTCAGTAAGGAGGTGTATGGGGAAGGAGTGAGAGTGTGCCTTCACTGCCGCTCTGTTGGCCACCGTGTTGCCCATGATGCTGATGTGTGAGGGGACCCACTGAAGGTGGATTGAAATGCCAGAAGATAGTTGGAGAAGAAAGTTGTGAATGATGGAGAAGAAAGTTGTGAATGATGAAGCAGAGGGAGTGGTGTGTTTGAGGGCTGTGGCGCCAGATGAATTAAAGGACTGTGAGGGAGTCAGTGAAGAGGATGATTGAGCAAGGGAGGTAAGTGTGGTAGCTAACTTGACCCCCTCCGTGATGGCAAAGAAACCGGTAGCCTCCGGGCGGTGGCAGTGGAATAAAGTGGAGTGTAAATTGCAGCCCCATACTGGGAGGCGGGAGCGATCGGTGTAGATGTGTAGGGAGTTGTTGTGCCAGGTGTGCAGGAAGGTGTTGAAAAGAATCCTGCCTTGCACTGGACAGTGAGCTTTTGACCATTGTGTGTGTGTGTGTGAAGTGATAAGGAAATCAAGGAAGAGAGAGGAAAGGAGAAGTCTTCTCGAGTGAGAAAAGAGGGTGGTGTCACCCAGAGGGAGGCAAAGAAGGAGAGGGCTCTCTCTACAAAAGGCGTGTGGGCTTGGTATGATAGGGGGTCAAGAAGTGGTGCCCTATTCTGTTGGAGGAGGAGAGAGTGGAGGGCGTGGCAGCTAGGGGGGGATGCAAGTTTGGTTGTAGTGCAAACAAGGAGGGTCGACCGTCGGTGTAACAGTGATGATAGGGAGCATTCTGCCTGAAGGGCTGTGACTGGGGAGGACTTGAATGCTCTCAAGGCTATATGAATGGCTATGTTTTGAATTATATCCAATTTATGGAGGAGAGAAGGTGAGGCCGCCCCATAAATCTCACATCCCTAGTATAAGGTAACTTCAGATATAAGCACAATAGAAACAAAGGGGGGTATGCCTATCTGAACCCCATTTGATCCCTGCAAGGGACTTCATTAAATTTAATCGTTTGAGGCCTTAGGACACCAGGTAGTGTATGTGACGGCCCCAGGTTAGACGGGCGCTGTCCACTACTAAGCCAAGAAACTTATGCTGCATTTTGATGGGAATGGATGAACCATTGGTGGTGACCTCAGGTATGTTAGGTATTTGCCTTCTGGTGAAGCACAGAAAGCTAGACTTCTGGGCACTCACCATTAGGCCCCAATGTGTTGTCCTAGAGTTTATGGAATGAAGCTCACATTGAAGATTAAGTTAAGCCTCCTGGACAGTGGAAGCAGAGCAAAGGAGGGAAATATCATCAGCATACAAGAGTGCGTGTGCACATGGAGAAAAGTTAAAATCTGAAAGTAGGACATTGAAAAGGAGAGAACTAAGAGGAGAACCCTGTGGGACATCTCAGGTAACTAGGTAAGACCTAGAATAGGAGTTTCCTATCACCAGAGAGAAGGACCTGGAAGACAGGAAGGACTGAACCCAATTGAAGGGGAACCATTGAGTCTCAGGCGGGAAAGTTTTTCAATAATGACATTATGTGAAGAGGAGTCAAAAGCTCCTTTGAGATCAAGAAAAGCTACCAGAGTGTATTGCTTATGGTTGAATCATTCCTGACTGTAATGCTCTAGCTAGAACAGGGCATCCAGGGTGCCACTGTGAGGACGGAAGTCAAACGTGTTAGGGGGGAGAAGGTGTTTGTGTTCCAACCACCATGTTAGTCTGTCATGCAGTATATGTTCTAAAACTTTACTTAAATTAGAGAGGAGGTCATTGCCAGATTTAGGAATAGGGATTGTGATGGCATGACGCCACACAGAAGGGAATGCTCCAGGCAGCCAGCTGGCGTTGCAAACATTCAGGAAGAGGAGGACCATAGGATCTGGGAGGCACTGTCACTTTCCTAATAGATGGTATGTACTTGTAAAGCTGATGAAAGCTCCTGGAGAATTATAGCTGTGATAATTGTGTGGCTGTGTGAAGGAGGTAACACATGGGGGCTGGGCGGGGAATAGGGTTGGGGTAGCCGAGGACAGTGTATATGTTGGAGGCGAGGTACTCGGCTTTCTGGACATCATTGACGAGGAGGACGCCATTACTAGTTAACGGAAAGATGAGAGGGAGCTGAGGGTGGACCATCTTTCTGAAGAAGGATCAAGCCTGGGAGACTGAAGAAAAAAAGGACAGAGAAGCAGAAAAGGAGGACCACACAGAACGTTTCTCGTCAAGAATAAGACACTTGCACTGGGCCTCTAAAAATCTGAAGCATCTGCGAAGGGGAGGGATGGGATTCTTACACCACATAGTAAAGGCATGTCGTTTGGCCAGAAGGGCTGCCACACACCTCTGGGACCACCAGGGGATCTGGAAGGAGCAGTAGAGGTGCTGAGCCAGTTGATGTCTATGCATCTCTTAGGACTGTGTGGTGGCAGCCCTGGAATGGAGGTATGGACACAAGCACCAGGCGAAGGCATTCCAGGCCAGGATGAGGGCGCGAGGAGAGCCCTTACAGCAGCTGACTCAGGAGCTAGAGCACCTGGTGAGGAGAATGTATCCAGATGCCCTGGAGGTGTTGGCATCGTTGCTCCTGAAAGATCAGTTTGTTGACGCCCTTGTAGATCCTCGGCTCAAGGTGTATGTCAAGCAGGCACACGCCGCCGACCTGCTGGCTCAAGCTCTCGAGGTCCAGTTGTTCGTGGCGTCCAGTGGCATCATGTATCAAGCAGCGGACAGGAAGCAAGAGTTTCAGGACAGGAGAGGCAATCTGCAAGTACTGGGGCTAATGGGTTTACGGGGAACTGCTGGGAGTGTGAGCAGAAAGGGCACGTGAAGAGGGACTGCCCCGAGTTGCGCCGTGCATGGTCTCAGGAGAGACCGTATGTGTTCCAGCCCTGCTGTTGGGGTTGTGGCCAGCTAAGCCATTACTCCAATGCATGCCCGTGGACAGTCCTTTGTCGCTGGGAAATGACAGCAGGCTGGGGACTTGGGCCCTGTTCCAGCCAGTGCCCCCACGGCCCCACTCTTGATAAGGTGACAGTCCACAAACATGCATGTTGTGCAGGTTGAGGGCACAGTCAACAGTGAAACACACTTCCTGACTGTGGATTTGGTGGCGGAAAGGGCGTTTGTCAGCGTGGATGTGATGGCAGCACAAGATCCTCCCCTGGTGGCACAACAACTGTGCAGCATGACTGGCCACTGCATGGAGTTACAGGGACCCATGGAGGTGAAGATAGGAATAGGAAGCTAGGAGGAGGAAATGCTGGTTTATGTGGTAAGTATTGACGATCCTTATCTCCTCAGCTTAGACTTCCTAAAGAAGAGTGGCGCCTGTCTGAACTTTGGGGACACGATGATGAGTGTTTGCGGTGACAGGATGCCCCTGCTGGAGGACAGTAAGTGTGTCAAGGTGGTAGTGGTTGGAGACCCAACTGTGGTACAGGCTCAGCTGGAGGATGAGGCAGGACAGTGGGCTAATGGAGCTGTCGCTGTCCCGGCCATTACATGTCGGCTTGGCTGTCGGATGCACTCTTGTGCTGCCAGACAAGAAGGAGATTGTCATGCTAGTAACCAATGTGACGGAAAGGGAGAAACTCATCCCTAAAGGGACTGTGGTAGGCTCCTGTGAGGAGGTGGAGAAAAAAATAAGAAATTATTTAATATATTAATTAACAAATTTATTAATTTATCATTTTCTTCAGGTCATGAAGAAACATGGTACTGACTCCCGCATTCCCCTGGTGGTGGCCCTTTGCTGGCATGACACCCAGCTGTCAACCTTACTCAAGCCCCTCATTCCGCTCTCCTACAGGGAAGGTGAGAGAGAGAGAGAGAGAGAGAGAGAGAGAGAGAGAGAGAGAGAGAGAGAGAGAGAGAGAGAGAGAGAGAGAGAGAGAGAGAGAGAGAGAGAGAGAGAGAGAGAGAGAGAGAAGAAGACTTATTGGTCTATAATTAGGATGTCTGCTGGACTACATACTATTAATTACTATATAGTACACTACGTGTTGAAAAACAGGATATCAGAACAAGGATCTCACCCTCCGGCAACATGCCAGCAGGAAACAGTGAGAAGGGTTTTGCGTGAAATTGGTCGACATTGCAGGCTGCAAAATTCGAGTTCGCAAAATGGGAATCATTAACCTTATGGTGATTTTAGTCATATTTTTGCCCTTGTTCGTACACAAATACATGTAATTAAACATCCTACAATAAAGAAAAATACAGAAAAACAAAAATTATCATTAGCCATAAATTTTTTTATTTAAATAACCATTATACTGTACCTGGGCTTGCAGAGATGGAGATTGATCTCGGTCAGAAAATTGGAATATTGCAAAATTGGAACCTGCAAAATTGAAGGGAGCACTGTACTCTGTAGAAAACGAGAAAATGTAATTTTATAGTAAAGAATGAAGTTACAGGAATATACTATGTTAGAATACCACCAATGCTGGTGCATCATGGGAAGTTAATAAATTTATTAATATTAAAAATGTGCTGACACTACACTTCACATCTGAAAGATAAGGAAACTAGATTAATTTCATAGACCTAAGAAATAAATCAATAACTTATACCATACCAATCAATTGATTAGATAATAATAACTTGTTTCTCGCAAATTTGTATCTAATCGGGACTTGAAACTATCAATAGTTTTTGAGTTAACTACTAAGGCTGGGAGTCAACATTGAGCAATTGTGTTACATCTTTGTACTATTAACTTCATGCTGTAACCTCTTGTTACTGTTGTATTATTAATTTCAAATAGTATTTCTGGATTGATTTTGTCATATTTGTTTATGATTTTAGAGACTTCTGTTATATCTCCCCTAATTCTTTGCTTTTTTTTCTTCTATCTTTTTACCCATGGCGCCGGTAGGTTTCAAGGAGACCTTAGATCAGTGATTCCCAACCTTTACACCTTGGAGGAACCCCTGTAATAATTGTTCATATTCCAAGGAACCCCGATATGTAGTATATGTATGTATATTATTTTTTAAAGAAAAGTTCTTGAGCAATATAATTCATATGAAATCTACAATTACATCACATGAGAGTTCACACTAATAAGTCAATAATCATGCATAATGTTATGATTTACCTTCAGTGTGATACTTGGGCTTGTTTCTCTTTGCGTATCTGTGAAATTCTTGGCCGAATTTTTGACAGACACACACGCAGTTCTTCCTCGACAGACAGAAGACGATTTCTTGATTTGCTTTTAATGACGGTCAGGCATGAGAAAGCTTGTTCACAGAGGTAAGAAGTCGAAAACTGGAGTAAAACATCCAATGCTTTTACTGAGATGACAGGGTACTCTTGCTTTGCTGAAATCCAAAACTTGTCAAGTGATACTTCATTAAATTTCATTTTCAAGGTTCGATCGCACTGTAGTTCACTCAGTTCTTCCTCTTCTTGCAGACTAAGTAGGTTTTCTGTACTTGGTGAGAACTCAGTGAAGGGGTTTCTCACCCAGTCATACGTTTCTGATGACAATGAGGGAAAGTACTTATGAAGTTTTTCTGACAGTGATCCCAAATGACTTGTAATTAATGGAATTACATTTTCATATTCATTCTGAGTTTGAACTTTAAGTAGGAGTGGAAACATTTCGACGCTTCCTCTTGAAAGGTGCTTTTTCCAAACAGCAAGTTTATTCTTAAATGCAAGAAGTTTGTCTGTGGAAGTCAGAATGTTTTCCTTCGCACCCTGCATGCTGGTGTTCAGGTTATTTAAATGCTGATAAATATCTGCTAAATATGCTAGTTTTATTTGCCAGTTTGTAGATTCAAGACATTCACAGAAACTGGCTTTATTATTCTCTTTGAAGAAAAGCAGCAGTTCCTGTCGCAGCTCGAATACCCTTGTCAAAACTTTACCTCTCGAAAGCCATCGAGCCTCTGTGTGCTGGAGAAGCGTCACGTGATCTTTCTGCATGTTTTCACACAACCTTGCAAACATGCGAGACTTCAGAGGGCGCTGCTTTATAAAGTTGACCATGTTCACAGTTATATCAAGGACGTGTTTTAAATCATCCCCAATAGTTTTTGAAACCAGAACTTCTCAGTGGAGAAAGCAGTGAGTTGTTATGACTTCAGGTTTTTTTTCTTTCACGCGTGATACAAAGCCTTGTACTGAGCCAATCATTGAGGAAGCACCATCAGTGCAGATTCCAATGCATCGGTTCCATGATAAACCACAAGATTCCAGGTAAGAAGACAAGATATTGAAAATGTCGTGGCCTTTGGTAGTTTCTGGCAGTTCTTTACAGCAAAAATAATTTTCCATTATTTCACCTTCATTTTCAAATCGTACAAATGCCAGCAGCTGAGCTTTACCAGTTATATCAGTAGACTCATCTACTTGGAGAGCAAAGTTGGTATTTTGCAGTATTTCAGACAAAATACCAGAAATATTGTTGGACAGGTCATCTACACGCCTACTAATTGTATTATCAGAAACAGGAACCTTGCTTAATTCACTTTCAGCTTCTTCACCTAGCATTGTTCTCACAATTATTTTGCAAGCAGGCATTATTAGGCTTTCTGCAATAGTATGACTTTTCATTTTCTTGGCAACTAGCTCAGCCACTAAATAGCTTGCTTCTTGGGCCTTATCACTGCTGGTTACCTTCTTTACAAAAACTTGTCTTTGTTTCTGCTGTGAATCCAAGAGTCTTCGAAAATAATCCACGGTTTTACTTGACAAGTGGCTGTGATTAGTAGTGAAATGTCGCTTTAACTTGGCTGGGGCCATAGCTGTGTTGGCGAGCTTTTTCCCACAAACAATGCACAAAGGAAGTGGACAGTTTTCTTCTCCAGTCCATGTAAAGCCAATGGCCAGATAACTGTCATTGTAAAGGCAGTTTTTTTTAACATCACTCACTTTTCCTTTACTCGTACTTTGCTGTGGTATTTGTGATTCTTCGTCACTGTCCTCCTCTCCACTGACATGCTTTCTTTTAAAATATTTGAACATGCTTCAGTCTTTAAAATCCGTAGCAAACAAATATTAACTGGTGAGATTAATTAAAACAGCGTTTCACTCGGTTGCGCTGCTCAAAACTGACTGAAGGAAGATGTGTGAACGGCTGGGCTGGGGCTCGTGACACGTATGATACTCGTACGAGGTTGCGTCATCCTCCTACCCAGGAATGAAGGGCGTATCCCGCACCGGCAATAAAACAAATTTTTTGTTTATTCTATGCATAGTATTTGCTATGCATATGTATAGTATGCATAGCATAGCAATAGTATATGCATAGTATATAGTATATACATTGTACTAACTGACACCTACGAGTATGTTGGTGTCTGAAAAGTGTTTGTGACGTGTCGTTGAGTAGGAATTATGAATTAAGATCACTGTCATTTTGTAATAGCGCATAATTATTTTACGGTTTCTCGCGGAACCCCTGGTGATGGTCTGCGGAACCCCAGGGTTCCGCGGAACCCCGGTTGGGAATCACTGCCTTAGATGATTGGCCTCCGCCTGTTAGTAGGGCGGGCTAGATTTTTTAAGTGACGCCTTGTTTCTTATTGATAGACTAATGCTGCCAGCGGAAGCTCCTCGTGCTTATAAGGTTGCAGTCCTGGCGAGGATGGTGTATGGCAGCATGTGGGTGATTTTAGGCAACTCGGCGGTAGTATCGAAGAAAAGTGGCCAGCCCGTGCCAGGGCTCGAACGCGGGACCCTGAGCTGGTATGCCCAACCGCTACCCACTAGGCCAAAAATGATTTAATCATTCCTCGTATGATAAATTACGTTATGTAGGAGTGTAGTTTGGTGTTCATCTCTGTATTCTTTCCAGTAAACTTTGGTCTTTAATGTAGTTTGGTGACCAGAATTGAATTGCCTATTCTAGATGTGGCCTGACAAATGCTGTATAGTCTTTTCATTACTTCTGGCTATTTATGATCAAAATTCCTTGAAATTTGATCTAACATTGTCTTTGTTTTTAAATTTGTAGCTGTGCACTGATCACTCATTTTGAGAAAGTTGCAAAAACTTTCTTTTTACATTTGTACCAGCATCAAAATCATAAACGCACATAAAATGATAAGGGGCAGGATTAATTTCTAACCTCAAAGCAATTAGGCACCTGGCAGTTGAGACACAGGAAACTCACAACACATTACCTATAATGCACATAATGCAAAGGAATATACTGATTCCTAGATAAAGATATTATGAGAAACACGATTATTATGATGAACAGACAAAAATGGAATATGCAGAATTTATATGGTCCCCTCATGAGAAAAGCATGTTACGAAATTGGAAAGAATATAGAGAATAGCAACTAAGATGGTGTCAGATTTAAAAGATCTAACATACGAGGAAAAATCAAAAGAAATGCAATTGAAAGGAAAAGAGTAAAAGGAGACTTAATTACAATATATTAATTGATGAACAACCTGGAGGAAACAGATAGAAAAAATCTATTATTGGGAAGAAAAAGAGAGGCTGGATATTTGAGAGTACACAAGAAAAATTTACGAAAAGAAGTTTGTCTGAACGACAAAAAAAAAAATGCAGCTTTTCCTGGAGAAGTATAGATACTTAGAATGGACTGAAAGAATAGGTGATAATGGCAAAGAATGTACAATTAAAGGAGAAACTGGACAAAGACAGGACTTCATGAGTGTAGCTTTGGCATTCTATAATACAATTAAATAAACAAGATAAATATAACTAGATAAATACACAGTAAGGTGACTAAGCAAATCCCTCTATTGTTTCGGTAATAACAGTGCTTGCCATTTTAAACATATCATATCTTGATATATAAATTGATATAATAGAGGAAATGTTTAGATATTTACACATCACTTTAACCTCTGCAGGCCAAGCCAACAATTACTTCAGAACTTTGCATAATCAGTTCCTCCCACTGTTCCACACAAGTTTAAATAACATTTATTCAATATTTGAACATAGGCTTCTCTCTTCACCTCTCCATTTTGATGGCTCTATCCATGTCTGCATATGTTAGTCCTGTTTACCTAATGACAGTTCTTCATGCTGCATAATCTCTGAGTTTTAGGCCTGGACAGAGACTACCAGAGGCCAATTTGTATGATCATGTGCTGTGTCCTTTTATAGTCAACTTCTTTTAAGTCTACTGTAAACATTCATACTTATTACACTTTATATGCAATTATCCTCTTCCATCCTTCCCGTATGCTCAAACCACCTTAATCTGTCTCTGCTCAACATCACTATTGCATTTAAGTTTAATTCTACTTTACCTCATTTGCAATCCTGATCCCACCACGCCCAACATTCAAGGATACACCACACATGCATCAAATCATCCTCATCTCAATATGTTTTTATCCTACCTACATCCTCCTCAGGCTTCATTACTATAAAACTTATACTTCTTACAAAAACTGCATTTAAGTACCATTTACTTTGAAGAGCAAGCTTCTTCTATGTCAGCAAAGGTAACAGCTCACCATAAAAAATCATAACCATAAAGGTAACAAAGTATATAGATGATGAGGTAATGAAGCAATCACCCAACAGTTCCCACATCTTACATCCAGACTGCTTGCATTATACACTTGTTGGAATATATTCTAACTTTCAATACAGACATCTCTCTTGCACTCATCTCGTCCTTCTTTCTTCCCAGATCTCAGTGATGCAGACTTTCTCCCCTCAAAGAACTCGGCAGTCATCTTCCTCAGTGAAGCTGATATCCTCTCAGGTAATCACTGAGACTGATGCCAAGATATATCAAGACCCAACCATAACTTATTGATTCCAGTTCTGGGCAGTAGTTTGGAGTTGCTCCTTTTGGTTCAGCTGTGAAGTTATTACGTGTTTGAAATATATGGATTAAAAGCAATGTTATTTTTTCTTTCTTCTTCCTTATCCATTCTCTTCCACTTCTTCCAAAACAATGAAAACTCTTATTATCTTATTTTACTCATTCTTTCCTTTTCTTCTTTCCTGTCTCATCTATAACTTCCAAAATAATGAAAATCATTGCTGTTTTCTCCTTTACCTACTCATTTCTCTTTTCTCTATTTCTTCCTACTTTTCACCTACAAATTATTGAAGAAAATATTTTTTATACACTCTCCTCTTTTCTTCCTTCCTTCACTCTTGTAATACCTCGTGCTTTGAAAGAGTGAGAAGTAGATCTAATGGAGTTAGTAGCCATAAGAGAACTGCTGGCTGGGATCAAGCTCCTTAAAGCATAATAAATGCATAATCAGACCATAATACTCATCAAGGTCCAAGTGGTGTTTGGTCAATGTTGATTTTCCTGTCACTACATAGATTTTTCTCCTCATTTTTAGATGAATTTCTGATGTTTATACATTTTCTGTTTTTTCCTTAAACACTTCCATTTTTTCTACTCTTCTACTGGTAGCATTTCCTTTGGTTTTTGGCTATGGTCTGAAATCCCAGTGGTACAACATATTACCGTACAACAATTACTGGAGATCTTCACTACTGTCACCACTGTAATGCTTCATATTTTGAAACACAGAAATTAATCTAAAGGAGTAAATATCCATGAGAGGGCTGCCGCCCAGACCATAATCATCATCAAGATCCAAGTGGAATTTAGTCCACATTTTCTGTTCCGTCAATACACTATCACTCTCTTTATACCTCTTCTCTTTTCTTTCCCATAGCTGTAGGGTATCGGAGGAAAGTGGTCAAGTTTCGCCAAAGTAACAACATCACCGCAGAGCGGCGAATAGTGATAATGCTGAAGACATCACTCACAGAGAAGCAGTTCTTCAATGTGCAGAAGTGTGTTTTCTCTAGGATATTCATCAATGTGTAATTAAGTCTCATCAATCAATTGCTCATCAATTGTAATTAAGTTTGCTCTTTCTCTTCTTTCTTTAGTGTTGTCAGTTGCATTTCTTTTAATCTTTCCTCATATGTAAGGTATTCCAAATCTGATACCATCTCAGTTGCTGTGTATGTCTGTGTGTGTGAGTTTACCTAGTTGTAGTATACAGGGTCTGGGCTACATGTCTGGTCCTGTCTTCGTATCTATATTTGTCCAGTTATTCTTTCAGTTGTTGTACACTTTGCTATTATCACCTTTTCCTTCAGTCCATTGCAAGTATTTATACTTCTCTGGGGAAAGCTGTACTTTTTTTTGTATTCAAGCAAATTCCTTTTTGAAATATTTCTAGTATCCCCTCAAACATTTACCCACTTCTTTTCTTTTCATTAGATCTTTTCTATCTGTTTCCTCCAGGTTGTTCACCAATTTATATATTGTAATTAAGTCTTCTCTTGCTCTTCTTTTTTTTAGTGTTACTTTCATTTTTTTTAAATCTTTCCTCATATGTTTGGTCTTTCAAATCTGGCACCATGTTATTTGCTATTCTCTATATTCTCTCCAGTTTCAACACATACCTTTTCTTGTGCTGGGACCATATTACTTTACGTATTCCAGATTTGGTCTAATCATTGAAGTTATAATTTTTCTCATCATATTTATTATCCTCCCACTACTTCTACACCTCCCCCATGTTCCCATAATTCCTTCCCTTCTCCTTCACAAGTCCGCTCCTGCCGAGACATTGATATTACTTCCATACCTCCTACTTCTGATCCCTCTGCTGCTCATGATCCCACTTCTTCTATTCCTACCATTATCACAACTCATTAATTTTCTTTGTTTCATTATGCAATGATGTCCATTCCCCACTGAAATATCCATGGTTTCCGCTTCCATAGAAATTACCTCTGCTGCCTACTCTCTATCTATATTCTTCCAAGTCTGATATATGATCCCTTTTTCTTGAGCACTTTTCTACTCAATTGCTCTCCTAATGCTCTAAATTCCAGGTCTGGTTTTGCCATTCTTTGACAAACGCACTCCATTTGATCTAACCACTTTACTGTAACTAACCGATGTTCTTTCCACATACCTTACCTTGTTATTATCTCTTTGCTCTTCCGCTTCCATTTCAGCTTAACAAAGCGCCATATGACCTTTGATGTCTGGCCCTTACTTTATTCACATTAACTCACTCACTCTTCAGTATTATGTTTCAATAGTTATATTTTTCTTTGTTTCAGGTTCATCAACATTGATCTGGACCTGTCTCTCATCCCTGTCTCTTCCCTGCAGGAGGTGGGTGTAAGTGTTAGGAGGAGGAGGAGGAGGAGGTGGATTTTTTTTTTTTCAAAGTTAAAATGTTAAATGTTAATTATTGTTTGTTTTGTAAATTTAAGTTATTTTGTGCCAGTTTATGTCTGTCTTTCTGTCTGTGTGTGGTTGTCTGTCATCACTTTCCTCATTACAGAACCCATTTCGACCCACATTCCTATTACTATCCCCTCTTTCATACCACACCACCATCACCATTGTCATCACCTAACTCCAGGCCTCCCAATACACACCTCTTCCGCAGATCGCACAACTGTTGATGCGAATGGTAGCTAGTGAGTCCAAGGCACGGTCCAACCCATTCCTTGTACGACCGCAGAAGATTGACAATCGTGACCTGCAGCTAGTCCACTCCCTCACCACTGCGGTGCCGGGCTTAGAATCGCAGCAAGTCCGGGCACTGCTGGCACGGTTTGGCACCCTACAGGCCCTGTCTTTAGCTTCTCGTGAGGCTATGGAGGAGGTGGTGGGCAAGGCTAAGGCTGCTTCGGTGCATGAATTCTTCAGTGGGAGGGCGGAGTAGGGGCACAGTG